>BLSH010234146.1:141814-203631 GCA_018402905.1 Glandirana rugosa | reverse complement strand
ACGGGGAACCGCCGATGTAAACACGGCGGTTCCCCGCCCTGTCAGTGGGGCATGAGAGATCTACTGATCCCTGTCACTGGGATCAGTTAGATCTCTCATGCCCATGTTAGCCCAACCCCCCTACAGTAAGAACACACCCAGGGAACACACTTAACCCCTAGCTCTCCCCCTGCAGGTTAACCCCTTCACTGCCAATGACATTTATACAGTAATCAGTGGACATTTAAATTTCTGATCGCTGAATAAATGTCATTGGTCCCAAAAAAGTGTCAAAATGTTCCGACATGTCCCCCCCAATATCGCATTACCGCTAAAAATCGCAGATCGCCGCCATTACTAGTAAAAATAAATAAATAAATAAAAACCCCAGAAATGAATTCTCATCATCCGTAAACGCGGCCACTTTTGCGCAAACCAATCAATAAACGCCAATTGCAATTTTTTTTATCGCAAATATGAGGAATTATATAAATCGGCCAAAAACGGTGGAAAAAAATGTTTTTTTATATTTTTTTTTTGGATTTGAATTTTAGCAAAAAGTAAGAAATTTGGGTTTTTTTGCAAAATGGTCGCTCTTCTTTTGTTTATAGCGGCGATCAGAAATGACGCAGAGGCGATCAAATACCACCAAAGGAAAGCTCTATTTGTGGGAAAAAAAGGACGCAAATTTTGTTTGGGTACAACGCCGCACAACCGCGCAATTGTCAGTTAAAGCGACGCAGTGCCGAATCGCAAAAAGTGCTCTGGTCCTAAAGCTGCAAAACCTTCCGGGGCTGAAGTGGTTAAACTAGATGATGGGGGGAGTGTCCAAATGTAGAGCTAGCCAGCATGGAACAAGGTTGATCGGATAATATTGGGGGCATTAGCGTTAGGGTGACTAGAATGCCAAAACTCAAGGTAAGTATGTTGACAAACCCAAATTGCAGCCTCATAACAACTAACAAGGATATAGTATGCAACTGGACAAAATTACGAGGCTTGTATACCAATGCTAGAAATCTGGCTAACAAGATGGAGAACTGGAGCTGCTAATGTTTGAGGAGGATTTCGATATTGTGGGAATTTCACAGATTTGGTTTGACAGCTCTCATGATTGGCTGTCAACCATTCAGGGGTATTCCCTATATCACAGAGATAGGGAGGGTAAAAAAGGGGGAGGGGTATCTCTGTATATCAAGTATGATGTGCAAGTGAATGTGAGGGACGATATCACTAATGGAGCAAGGGAAGAGGTGGAATCCTTATGGGTAGAGCTTCAAAGGGAAACTAAGGGGAAAGTAATACTGGGCATATGCTATAGGCCTCCTAACTAGAGGGAGGAGGGGGAGGCAGTCCTCCTATCACAGCTTGGAATGGCGGCAGGCATGGGAAATGTCATTATAATGGGGGCTTTTATTTATCCAGATATAGACTGGGCAGAAGGAACCAAGCATTCGTCTAAGGCTTGACTTTTCCTAAATGTCTTGCAGGACAATTTCATGGGTCAGATGGTGAATGCAACAACAAGAGTTAACGCATTACTAGACCCACTGATTACTAACAATACAGACCTGATCGAGGATGCAGAAAAATGGGGCAACTTAGGAAACAGTGACCACAGGTCCATTTGTTTCAGTATAAATCACAGAAATAGGAAACACAAGTGTAATACAAGGACACTGAATTTCAAAAGAGCCAACTTCCCTAAACTGCGCTCTTTGCTAGATGATATTAAATGGGATAATATCCAAGGAACAAAGAACATGAAGGAAAAATGGGAGTGCTTTAAGAGCATGCTAAATAAAGGTAAAAGGTAATGGCCAGTGCATTCGAACAGGGAATACATTTAAAAGAGCTAAAACAAATCCCAGGTGGCTAAACTCCAACTTAAAAATGCACATAAAAACAAAAGTAAAGGCCTTAAAAAATACAAGGCTGAGGGGTCATTGTCAGTATTCCAACATTACAAAGAATGCAATAAGAAATGTAAGAGCGCAATCAAGGTGGCTAAGATAGAACACATAAGGCACATAGAGGAGGAGAGTAAAAAAAAAGTAAAGAAATTCTTTAAAAATAGAAAGAAAGGCACCTCTAAGTGCATAAGGTAAGGATTTATTCAGCGCACACAAGGTTAAAATTACCTTACAGAGTGACAGGTAACACAAGCATGTATAGCAGGTTTGGTGGGGTCCTAATGTTAATGTTAATAACACGTCACAGAAAGCACCCTCATGGCTAACAGAAGACAGAATCAGAAATAGACTTGAAAAACTTACCATAAATAAGTCACCGGGACCAGGTGGCTTACACCTGAGGGTCCTTAAGGAACTCAGCCAGGTGATAGCCAGACCATTGTTCCTAATTTATATGGACAATTTACTGACTGAAATGGTACCAGCTGATTGGAGAAAAGCCAACGTGGCACCAATATTCAAAGAAGGGCCAAGATACAGTATATCACTGGAAACTACAGGTCAGTCAGTCTAACATCAATAGTCTGCAAGCTATTGGGACTATATACAAGCCACCATTGGAAAACAGAGGGGAAAAGGCTAAAGAAAAGAAAACTGATGAAGCCATTGCATCTAATGATTGCAGTGGCAGATCCACCTTCAGTGTGGATTTCTTTTGGGTGCTGTAATTATAGAGTTCTGGTGAGTCTATTACCTTGAGGGGAGGTCTCATGCGGTGTGCTGGCAGTGGATTGTACCAATTTTGTTTCTCCCTGCAAACAGATTGGACTTTTAATGAACTCTGAGGATTGCATTGCATGCATGTGTGTATTCACATGGGTGTTGTGAATTTTAAAAGGAGTGCTGCTAGTACTTTGTTACTGTTTGACGTTTGATACAGGGGTATATGATGCACAATTGACATAAACACATATACACACACACACACATACACACACATACACACACACACACACACACACACACACACACACATACACACACACACACGCATAAATCATAGGTTGAACTGGATGGATTGGTTTCAACCTCACCAACTATGTAACTATGTAACCAGTGCAGTACAGCATCATCATAAAACTATGTGGCAGTGATCAGGGACATTGATTGGCGACTAGTGACATTAGGGACTGGTGACAGTACGAAAAAGGAAAAATCCTATTTTTTTATTATTACTTTTTAAAAAAAAAAATTATGATTTTTTTTAACACACTTACCAGAGCAATGTAATGTTACCATAGTAACATCGTACTATTCTGGGGAAGTGATAAGTATTTTTTAATTTTTTTTTACACATTATGTTTGCTTATAACAGTGAATTACATTGCTATAAGCAAGCATTATACTGAATTAAACTGATCCATTTAGTTTGCTTTGTTGTGATTAGCTGTGATTGGTCAAAGCTAATCACATGATACAGATGGGCTGTGATTGGCCCTGTCTGTACCATATGATTAAATTGAGCAATCACAGCTAGCAAGACAATTGTACACAATGGGTGGCATGAAAGGAAGCAATCCATTGTGTGGCATTGACTGTGTCCTGTGGACACAGCTGGTGACAGATCGCACCGCTGCACTGAACGAGTGGCACTTTCTGACAGGACATCATATTATGTCCAGTTAGGATCTTAAAACCTCCGCCCGGTTTGTCACTGTGCTATAGGCTGGGCGGGAAGGTGTTAAGCTTTTTCTTTTTACATTAAGGCAACAGATCAGACATAAGCACAAATCTGAAGTCTAGCCTCACTAAAATAAGCTTAATTGCTACATTAATTTTGAACCTACTTACACTACTGTGGTCCCACATGGTGTGGTAACACATGTGCATTACCGTATTTTAAAAAACAGAGCCTGTGCTTTGTCCATGTACTGTACATGTATCTTAAAAGCTGTGTATACTGTACCGTGTAATTTGGCAGAAAAGCATCAATTTGTAAACCTGTAACAGAAATAAAACAGTGTTTAAAACATATTACACTTAATTCACAAAGCTTTAACAAAAGGATAAAGATCTTGATTTTAGGCATGTGACTGCAATTTTCATTTATGTGTCATTGCACTCTGCTAAAAATAACTGCCACTTTTTTAAAGTAAGTAACCTTATCTTGGTGTGTTAGCTTTGTGAATTGAGCCTGTAAGCAGGTTGGGTTTAACACTATCCCAGCTGGGGTGGGGGGGCAGTAGCGCTAACATATAACATAACATTTTCTGTATAAAAATGGGAAAGGGTCCCATCCGGGGGCATGCATAATGCTACCATTATTGGAGTCTGCCCAAGGTATAATCTCAATGGAGGCTTACCAGAAAGCCAGTGACCCCCCCTTACTCAGCGCTAAAACAATAGCCAGATCCACTGGCAATAGCTTGAATCTACACTTAGGTGACCCCAGGCAGCAATCTGCAATGGACAGCAAAAAAGTGCTTCAAGAAGTCAAGCCAACAGATCCTCTCTCGTGTTCGAATATACAAAGTATATGCAAAAAGACAAGGCTCCACTTAGTACAGTACTGTAAAAGCGTTGCATTTATTTTAAAAAGTAGCGCACTTATATTAAAACAACAGTGTTAAAAGGCATGAATCACATCATTGACCATAGATAGGTAGGTTCCCCATAACCTAAATGGCCAAGCATGAACAGTACCATGTGTGCATAGTTCCAACCGACGCGTTTTATCAGAGGTGACGTCATCAGGGGTACTCTGAAACGCATTGGATGGAGCTACGCACACATGCTACTTCGCATGCATGGCCGATGTTCAGCTATTTTGGTTATGGGAAACCTACCTGTCTACGGTCAACAATGTGATTCAACACATACAGTGCTTGTACTGTACTGTACTATGTGGAACCTTGTCTTTTGCATATACTTTGTATTTTTGAACACAAGAGAGGATCTGTTGGCTTGACTTCTTGGGGCTCTGTCCATTGCTGATTGCTGCCTGGGGTCACCCAAGTGGAGGTTTGAGCTATTGCCAGTGGATCTGGCTTTTGTTCAAGTGCTTTTTGACCACCCTGAGTAAGGGGGGTCACTGGCCTTCTGGTATGTCTCCAGTGAGATTATACCCTGGTGTAACATTTGCTATTCTTGGATTCCTCTTCACTCAAAATGGAATACTATTGGGACTTTTCTCTATGGACACTGTTTAACCCCATTCCCTACAGGTGCATTGTAAAATGATGCCAACAGGAACCTTCCCTCCCTCTGAGCTGGCGTCATATGACATCCACCTGTTCTCGCTGCTCTTGCGCACCCCCGAGGGTGTCAGAGTGGCGATCAGGGTTGGGGCGTATCCCTTAGGACACAGCCCATCCCCGATCAGGGTAAAGAGCCAATGAAAGTGGCTCTTTACCACATGACCAGCTGTGTTCAATCACAGCCGGTCACAAATGTCAACTAGCTGTTACCGGGTTCTTCTCCTCACACACTGATCCTGTTTGAGTTACCGCTTACAGTACACAATAAAGAACACACAAATTGCGCCAGTAATAAAGAGTACCTGTCATCAGCTCATCAGAGTACCTGTCACAGTCTATCAGAGTACCTGAGACGCTGTCTCCAGCCCAGAGTACCTGAGTACCTATCTGTAGACCATCAGAGTACCCAAGTACCCATCTGCAGACCATCAGAGTACCCGAGTACCTGTCTCCAGCCCATCAGAGTACCTGAGTATCTATCTGCAGCCCATCAGAGTACCCAAGTACCTGTCACCAGCCCATCAGAGTACCAGAGTACCTGTCACCAGCATAGAGTACCTGAGTACCCATCTGCAGACCATCAGAGTACCCGAGTACCTGTCTCCAGCCAGGAGTACCCAAGTACCTATCTGCAGCCCAGAAGAGTACCTGAGTACCTGTCTTCAGCCCAGAGTACCCGAGTATCTATCTCCAGCCCATCAGAGTACCTGAGTACCTGTCTCCAGCCCATCAGAGTATCTGAATATCTATCTGCAGCCCATCAGAGTACCCAAGTACCTGTCTCCAGCCCATCAGAGTACCAGAGTACCTGTTTTCAGACCATCAGAATACCTGAGTACCTGTCTCCAGCCCAGAGTACCCAAGTATCTGTCTGCAGCCCATCAGAGTACCCAAGTACCTGTCTGCAGCCCAGAATACCCGAGTACCTATCTCTGACTCATCAGAGTACCCGAGTACCTATCTGTAGCCCATCAGAGTACCCAAGTACCTGTATCTAGCCCAGAGTACCCAAGTACCGATCTGCAGACCATCAGAGTACCTGAGTACCTGTCTTTAGCCCAGAGTACCCAAATACCTATCTGCAGTCCATCAGAGTACCCAAGTTCCTGTCTTCAGCTCATTAGAGTACCCGAGTACCTATATACAGCCCATCAGAGTACCTGAGTACCTGTCTCCAGCCCAGAGTACCCAAATACCTATCTGCAGTCCATCAGAGTACCCTAGTACCTGTCTTCAGCCCATTAGTGTACCCAAGTACCTATCTCCAGCCCATCGGAGTACCCGAGTAAATGTCTCCAGCCCACTGGAGTACCCAGAGTACCTGTCTAGAGCCCATCGGAGTACCCGTCTATAGCCCATCGGAGTACCTGACTACTTGTGTCCAGCCCAGAGTACCTGTCTCCAGCCCAGAGTACCTGAGTACCTATCTGCAGACCATCAGAGCACCAGAGTACCGGAATACCTATCTGCAGCCCATTAGAGTGCCAAAGTACCTATTTGCAGTCCATCAGTGTACCTGAGTACCTATCTGCAGCCCATGCCAATATACATTGGAGTGTTTGCTTTCCAAAATGCGGTCATTTTGTGGGGCATTCGTTTGTCTTTGTTCTACAGGGCCTTCAAAAGTGTGATAGGTGGTTATGAAATTAGATGTGTAATTTATGCTCCTAGAACACCTGGAGGTTCTACTTGGATGTTGGTGTTGGCTGCTTAAACGGCGGCCGTGTATAGTGTATATGCATGGAGATTAGGCAGGGTAGTTGGTGTATTGTCCGGTCAGTCAGTGTAGAATATATAATGTAGTGTAAAGAATAAATAATATAATGCAGTGTAGAGAATATAAAATACAGTGTAGTGTAGAGAATATATAATACAGTGCAGTGTAGAGTATATATAATACAGTGTAGTGTAGAGAATATATAATACAGTGCAGTGTAGAGAATATATAATACAATGCAGTGTAGAGAATATATAACAATGCAGTGTAGAGAATATATAATGCAGTGCAGTGTAGAGAATATATAATACAGTGTAGTGAAGAGAATATATAATACAGCGTATTGTAGTGAATATATAATACAGTGCATTATACAGAATATATAATATAGTGTAGTGCAGTGGTGGCTGGTGAAGTTTAAAGCCAGACCCCACCCTTCCTTTTTGACCACTCCCACTTCACATAAGCCCCATCCCTTATAGAATTCGCCCACTCTGTCCCCTGTATTCCACTTGCTTCCACCCATAGTACCAGGAGTATTCAGCTCAGCATCACAGGACAGAGTATGCAGCCCCAGCATCACAGGACAGAGTATACAGCTCAGCCTCACAGATCGGGGTACATAGCTCAGCCTCATAGATCAGGGTGTATAGCTCAGCCTCCCAGATCAGGGTATACAGCTCAGCCCCACAGATCAGGGTATATAGCTCAGCATTACAGATCAGGGTATATAGCATAGCATTACAGATCAGGGTATATAGCTCAGCATTAAAGATCAGGTTATATAGCTCAACATCACAGATCAGGGTATACTGCTCAGCATTACAGATGAGGGTATATAGCTCAACCTCACAGATCAGGGTATATAGCTCAGCCTCACAGATCAGGGGGGTATATAGCTCAGCATTAAAGATCAGGATTTATAGCTCAGCATCACAGATCAGGGTTTATAGCTCAGCCTCACAGATCAAGGTATATAGCTCAGCCTCACAGATCAGGGTATATGCCTGACAATAAATGTTCCTGAATAGCCATGCATGTATGTGAAGCTGTAATAACTATTGTTCGGGCATGCTGGGACAAGTATGGGAATGATGTGACTTGTAGTTCTTGAGAGCATTAGGCTACAGACTTTTATCTCAAGCCTGGCAGCTGCAATGCCCCTGCAGGCTATGAAATTAGAAGACCTGGCAGTCTGATGGACATACAATAGATTTTCCCATATAGGCGTCCATATATGTCCAGCTTATGTATTCCAGCACAATGTTTATTTATTTCAGCCTGAAAAGAGCAGATCTGGCAGACGCTGCTTTGTATCTGTGCCCAAATGTCTTCATTGGATCCCTGCTCATGGACATCCTTGAATTTCTCCAGGCTTGCTGTACACAAGTTTACTGAACCTGGAGCTGATCTTATAAAATATTCAGCAAAGCCCAACAGCCTCTCTTGTTGCTGCCTCCTTCCCTCCCACCACTGCACTTGTCAGTGACTACAGGCCGAGCACACTTAGGATCATATTGGATTGTGTCAGTGACAGGAAGGAGGGAATCATTCAATCTGAGGGATGCTGCTATGCTTATGCTGGTGGAATCTAGGGGTAAGCCAGCCTACTGTTAAGGAGCCGCGCCACTTAGGCCTTCCACGTGTTTTCACAGTCAGACTCTCAGGTTGGCAGTCTCAGTAGGTAGGTCCGTGTCCATTCCACACAAGCAGTGAGTCGGCAAACTGGAAGTGGCGTGGCAGTGCTGCAAAAAGCACCGCCCACTGTCAGAGACAAATCACTGGAGAGTGGGAGTGTTTGTGGGCGCATCGCTTGAGCCCCGAACACTCCCTGAACACGGACAAATCAGCTTCCCAGCTTGCAATCAGCTGATTGCAAGCTGGGAAGCTTCCCATAGACTGCTGTGTGTCCAGCGCCCGAACACTCTTAAAGGGACAGTTTTTTTTAAATAGCTTGAGGGGGTGGCACCTGTGCGCCCTCTACGGACGGGCCACCACTGGTGTAATGTAGAGTATATAGAATACAGTGCAGTGTAGAGAATATATTATACAGTGAAATGTAGAGTATATACTGTATAATACAGTGTAGTGTATAGAATATATAATACAGTGAAGTGTAGAGAATATATAATACAGTGTAATGTAGAGTATATATAATACAGTGTAGTGAATATATAATATAGTGTAGTGTAGAGAATATATAATACAGTGCAGTGGGAACCATATAACAGAATTTAAAAAAAAATGGCGTGGGGCCCCCCCATAATCCATACCAGACCCTTATCCGAGCATGCAGCCTGGCAGGCTAGGAAAGGGGGGGGGGGCGATCAAGCGCCTCCCCTGAACCATACCAGGCCGATTGCCCCCAACATGGGGTGTGTGCTTTGGGGTGCCCCCAAAAGCACCTTGTTCCCAATGTTGATGGGGACAAGGGCCTCTTTCCAACAACCCTGCACTGTGGTTGTCAGGGTCTGTGGGCGGGGGGCTTATCAGAATCTGGACAGTTTTTCACAAATCCTTTATTGAAAAATAAAAAAAGTGTCCCGTGATGTAAATCCACCATCAATCGCGCCACCCAACGGACCCGAAAAATAGCAAAAATGGAAACCATTTTTTAAAATCTGTATTGCCAGGAGCCAGCAATACATACAGCTTTAAATTACATTTTTTTCTTTAGAAATGTCATTATTGCTGTGGCATGTTCTACACATCGTACAGATGCGCCACTTTACAGGTAGACTAAAGGAACCCACCAGGCACGATATTTAAAGGAATATTTCATTTTTATTATTTCACTTTAAACATCACTAAAATCACTGCTCCTTTAACCAGTTTCCGACTGCCCACCGTCATTATACGGCGACAAGTTGGCACTGCCACGCCAATCGCTGTAGCTGTATGGTGCTCCCACAGTACCCCCGGCGATCGGATTCATTACAGAACTGAGCAATCTACAGGTCCAGACCAATCATTTCTGGTCTGGATCTGCTGATCGGTTCTAGCAAATTAAATGCCTCCTTCCAGCGAATGAGGAGAGAGCATGTACTGTGAGTACACAACACTACACTGACACAGGACACGTTAGGCACACAATTAACCCCTTGATTGCCCCCCAGTTAACCCCTTCTCTCCATGTCTCTGTGTCACTTAGTGCAGTGTTCAGATTTTTCACTGATCACTGTACTAGTGTCACTTGCGCAAACTGCTATAAAAATCCTGTATAACAATAAATCACCTTAGCTTAGGTAGTAGTAGGTTCATGTAGGTATAGGTGTCCCCCGTTAACCCCCTAATAAAGGTTTTAATCCCTTGATCGCCCCCTGTCACCAGTGATCACTGTATTCGTGTCACGCATGACGCTAGTTAGTTAGCTTGTTTTTTTATGTCATCAGGTTACCCACCATATATACCTAATAAAGGTTTTAATCCCCTGATCACCCGGCGGTGACATCAGTTAGGTTTTAGCATCAGGCTACCCGCCGTATATACCTAATAACATTTTAACCCCCTGATCACCTGGCCGTGACATCAGCTAGGTTTTAGCATCAGGGTACCTGCCATATATACCTAACAAATGTTTTAACCCCCTGATTGCCCAGCGGTGACATCAGTTAGGTTTTAGCATCAGTTAGGGACAGCGTCAATCCCAGACAGGGTCAAATTAGTGCAGGTACTCTAACATGCACACACACACACTGGTCTGTTACTAGTATAGTATCTGAACGGATCAATATCTTTGATCTGATCAGATCTATACTAGCGCCCCCAGTACTTTAGTGTTCCTAAAAATGTGGAGTTAGCGGGATCAGCCCAGATACCTGCTAGCACCTGTGTTTAGCCCCTCCGCCCAGCCCAGCCCAGCCCAATAGATCACTGTCACTTACAAAACACAGCACACATAACTGCAGCATTCGCAGAGTCACACCTGATCCCTGCGAAAGCTAACAGTTATTTTGGTAGCAATTAAAGCAGGCTCTGACAACCAGGTGCACTTTTGCCTGTGAAGTCACACTAGTTATACCAATAAATTTAGAGGCCAAAATGTCCAAACAGAGGTACACTAGTGAAGAGGCCTACATGTTACTGAGCATGACAGATGAGAGTGATGTGGAAGCCTCACTGTCAGAATCAGGCTCAGTATACGAACCAGTAGACAGCAGTGGCACTCTGACAGATAGCTCTGACAACGGAATAGCGGTCCCTGCTAAGATCAGGCATACCCAATCCCGTTCTGCTGTTGCTGAGATGCAAGAACCGCAGGTCTCTCATATGGAGCAGAGAGCAAGTACTAATGACACTTATCCTTCTGGTTAACTGGCAAGCACCAGCGGCCTAGTACATCCTGGTCGTAGACAAACCAGCACTGCAGTAAGACGTGGTAACGTGGTGAGCCCCATAAGTGCAGTTCAAGCTGGTGCAGTGGCTAGCACAAGTAGTGTCCCACAGCCACCAAGAAGACAAACACAGGCCCGCAGAGCCCATAGTGCCCTTCCTGCTGCATTTACAAGCCCTGATTGGCAGCCCACCACTTCTGCAACACCCTTACTTCCCGAATTTACTGGCCAACCTGAAATTCAGGTAGAAACATTTGATTTTACATCACTTGATTTGTATTCGCTGTTTTTCATGGAAAATCTCTATGGATTTATTGTGGACCAAAGCAATTTGTATGCTGGCCAATTCATCACTGCTAATCCCCATTTGACACTTGCCAGAGACTGGAAACCTATTACGGTTCCAGAATTTAAGATCTTTCTGGGCCTATCCCTCCTCATGGGCATATGTAAAAAATCTGAGTTGCGGTCATATCAGTCCACTGACCCAATTCACCATATGCCCATTGTGGGAGATTAGCTTGTGGGGATCACCTTTCCTGGGAAAAAGGCAGCTTGCAGGCAAACTTTCTTAAATGTCTGATTGCCAGTTTTATTAGCAAAAGGTTGCAAGATAAAAACAAACAAAATAGCAAAAACACCTTGCCGTCTGCCGCTAAACTAAACAAAATAGGTTATCTCACTATACAGCACCAGGCTCATCCCAGACACCCCCAAAACAAAACCTTTTCTTTATAGTCCTTGAGCACAAAGCTCTGTGTTTCAGCTCTCTCAGAAAAGTGTATCTGATTCCCATTCCAGAGCAAGAGTGTGCTATCTTCCTGGTCGTTTAAAGTTGCTGAAGGAGGATTTGAGTGGACCAGAAAATCCGGGCCGGAAACCAGCTCTGCCATGGCGGATGGTAAAAACCAGGCCGGATTCCCTCTAGTCCATCCCAAGTGAACGCATGCGAGGGGACAAATATGGACTGTCTACTCTCTCGCCTTGCATAACGTCACATATCCTCCCTCTCTGCTCAAGCCCCTGTGGCTGAGCAACTATCCCAACCATATAGTGGACTCGGGGAAGGCTATCTGTGTTGTTCTGCAGCTTTGCCACCCTATACTCCACTGTATACTTGAATGGTTGTAGGGCCAGAAACCAACATGTCACTAGACTATTCTTCTCTCTATTGTCACACATCCACTTCAAGGAAGCATGGTCGGTGACTAGTCTAAATTGCCTCCCCAATAAATAATACTTTAGGGTCTCCAAGGCCCATTTAATAGCGAGACATTCCTTCTCGACAATGGCATAATTTTTCTCATGGTGGTTTAATTTCTGGCTCAGGTATACCACTGGGTGCTCCTCCCCGTCTCTGATCTGGGACAGTACTGCCCCTAGACCCACATCAGAGGCGTTGGTCTGCACAACAAATTCTTTGGTTAAGTCCGGGGTCACAAGCACCGGTTGTACACACAGGGCTTGCTTAAACTTCTGAAATGCCTTCTCAGCTTTAGGGTTCCACTTCACCATAACAGACCCTCTGCCCCTTACCAGGTCCATCAGGGGGATGGCAATGGTGGCAAAGTCTGTTATGAAGCACCTATAGTACCCTGTAATCCCCAGGAATGCACGCACCTGCTTTTTAGTTAGGGATTGGGGCAACTTTTGGATTGCCTCTAGTTTGTTGGTCTGTGGCTTAACAAGTCCCCGACCAATAATGTGGCCAAGGCATTTGGCCTCCTCCAGACCGGTGGCACACTTTTCAGGGTTGGCTGTGAGACCTGCTTTCCTAAAGGAATCCACAACCTCTTGCACTCGGGGCAAATGGGATTCCCAATCAGGACTGTGGATGACCACATCATCCAAGTATGCGGCTGCATAGGGGCAATGTCAGGAAAGGCAAAGTGTCTGCAGAAGGAGAATGCCTGTTCTTCCCGTCCCTTTAAGAAGAGGTGCACGGCGCATGTGTGTGCGCGAATGGGCAACCAATGCGAACCCGCATGCGGGAATGCGCGCACACACAAGAAGCGCACGCCCACATTCTTGATGATTCCTGCCGCCAAAAGGGCTATTTAAATGGGACTGGAACATGGTATCAGTGCTGTCTGGTCTACAGAGGTTCCTGTGACCCCTGCTGTCAGTTATCCTGCATATCCTGTTCCTTTGGCTACCTGGATTGTTCCTGACTTACCTGGTATCCACCTGCACCTGACCTCTGGCTTGCCTGTGACTATTCTTCTGCCTAATCCCTGGTACCTTGCTGTCTGCCTGCTGCCAACCCAGCTTGTGACCTGACTACTCTCCTGCCTGCTTCTCAGTACCTCGCTGCCCGCCTGCTATCTGACCCGGCTTGAACCCTGACTACTCTAAGTGCATCAGTCCCTGATCTGCCTGCCTGTGGTCCGGTCTTTCTGCACCTTGCCAAGGTCATCAAGTGCCTTACATCTCTGCCAGCTGCATCTCCAGTCCTGCCAGAAGCACCAGCACCAGTGTTCCTGCTAAGCACTTGTGCCATTCTGCACTCCCGAACTTCCTGTCTGCTCTACCAGAGGTTCTCGAGTCAGATTTGCAAGAGAGGCTGTCCCCTGCATATCAGACTCCACCATCAGTTATGTGACATGCAATGTGGCCTCAACGTTTTGTCCATCATCCTCTGGAATGATGCAGGAGGCCCATGCAGACCAAACGGCATTTGTTTGTACTGGAAGGAGCCTTCAGGAGTAGAAAAGGCCATTTTATTCTTGGCTGACACTGTTAGGTGTATCTGCCAGTAGCCCTTAGTTAAGGCCAAGGGTTGTTATGTACCGGGCCCCTCCCAAATGATCCACAAGTTCGTCGACCCGAAGCATCAAACTTGGACAAGCTATGCAGTCTTCTAAAGTTGTTATAGAACCGGATATTGCCATCGGGCTTTGGGACACACACTATGGGGCTTGACCAGTTACTGTGGGACTCCTCTATCACATCCAACTCCAGCACCAATATTCCTGCTAAGCACTCATGCCATTCTGCACTCCCGAACCTCCTGTCTGCTCTACCAGGGGTTCTCGAGTCAGATTTGCAAGAGAGGCTGTCCCCTGAATATCAAACTCCACCACCAGGTACGTGACAGTACCAGACAGCTATGTCGGAGTCTGCGCAGGGGCCCTCTCCTATGGACAATTTGTGTCAACCTCTCACCAGCCTTATCCAGGCTGTCAAGAACTTGCAGGAAGGCTATACCCGTTTGGAAGAACGTGTCCTGGCACTTTCTACTCCGGCTTCACAAGGAACCCGTCGCCCTTCTGCTTCTGCCAGCACCACTACAGCTCCAACAGTTGTCATGCTACCTTCCGAGCCAAAGGTCCCAACACCTGAGAGACTTAATGGGGAACACAGCAAGTTTCATGCATTACGCAATGCTTGTGAACTTTTCTTTGCCCTGCAACCACAGACATTTTCACTTGAAACCACTAAAGTAGGGTTTGTAATCTCTCTGCTGCACAGAGAACCGCAATCCTGGGCTCACTGCCTTTTGGAGCAAAAAGCTGCATCCCTGACCTCCTTCTTCTACGCCATGTCCCAGCTTTACGAGGACCCACATCTGACCACAACCACAGAAGCAGCCCTGCACCCTCTACAGCAAGGTTGCAGAGCAGCGGAGGACTATGTCTCTGAGTTCAGGCGTTGGAGTTCCAACACTAACTTTAATGATGCTGCTCTGTGCTATCAGTTCTGGCTGGGACTTTCTGAGCCCTTAAAAGATGAACTGGCCCAAGTCAGTGTTCCTCAGTCACTAGACGCCCTCATAAACCTATCGATTCAAATTGATCGGAGTCTCAGCAAACGAAAGTCAGAAAGGGCAACAGGGCCACGCCCCACATGGATGCTACCCCGTGTCCCCAGCTTCTCCAGCTCCACTCTCCCAGCTTCTGCTGCAGCTCCTTGGATACATCGGAGCCCATGCAGTTTGCCTCTTCTTCGCCCATCTCTCTCTGCTGAAGAACGTCAATGCCGGAGGATGCACAACGTTTGCCTATATTGTGGGGAGCCTGGACACTATGTGAGAACCTGCCCCGCAAAGCTTTGTAAGTGTCTAACCATTGCACCTGATGTTTTGCTAGCTGTTCTCTTCTCAAATCACTTCACCCATCTCATTACAGTTTCCAGGAGGAAATATTCAGGTTCCCGCCATTATTGATTCCGGGGCCTGCAGCTGTTTTATGGACTTGTGGTTTGCCACCAAGCACCAGATCCCGTTACAACCCAAGGCCCAAGGAATAGCGGTACACCTAGCTGATGGGACAATTATTAAGTCGGGACCTGTAACCCACGAAACGTTACTTGCCACCATCTCTGGTGAACATCAGGAACTTTTGCATTTAAATGCTATTACATCACCTCTGTTCCCATGTATTCTCCACATGCTCTGGCTGCAAGCTCACAATCCCTACATCAACTGGGCCACAGGGGAAAATCGAGTTGCAATCCCTATACTTTTTAGAACACTGCTTGCAGAAAGACATTCACAAGCCTTCAACTTTGTTACGCCTGGACTCTGACCCAGACTCTGAAGTTCGGCAAGCTGTCCCCACAGTGTAATACTCCTTCTTGGATGTGTTCAGCAAAAAAGGAGCAGAGACTCTTCCCACTCATAGGCCATGTGATTGCCCCATCAAGCTTCTCCCCGGATCTGAAGTCCCATTCGGTAGAATCTTTCTGCAATTGGAACTTGGTGCCCTTAAGACCTACATTGATGACAATTTATAGAACGGGTTTATCCGCCCCTCCATGTCTCCAGCTGGTGCAGGCATTTTCTTTGTGGAAAAGAAAGACCACATGTTATGGCCTTGCATTGATTACCGAGAGCTGAACAAAATCACGGTTAAAAAACGCTACCCTCTCCCTTTGGTCCCTGAACACTTCCAGTGACTTGGAATGGCAGTCATATTCACCAAACTGGATCTCCATGGGGCCTACAATTTGGTCCATATCCGGGAAGGCGATGAGACCGCTTTTCGCACTTGTTTTGGGCACTATGAGTATTTAGTGATGCCGTTCAGGCTCTCCAATGTTCCTGCTACTTTCTAGCACTAGACGTGTTCAGAGACTTTTTAGATCTATTGTCATCGTATACCTGGATGACATTTTGATCTTTTTACCATCCCTGGAAGAGCACCACAACCATGTCAAAAGTGTTCTGGGCCGGTTGCGGCAACATGGACTTTATGCTAAGCCCGAAAAATGCATGTTTGAACAACAGAGCATTCAGTTCTTGGGACTTATTATATCAGTCAAGGGCATCAAGATGGATCCACAAAAAGTGTCTGCTATCCTGGATTGGCCAACACCCACTAACCGAAAAGGGATCCAACGCTTTATCGGATTCGCTAACTTCTACCGAAAATTCATTAGGGGGTTCTTATCGTCCCCATCACCCAGCTAACCAAACAGGGCATCTGGTTCCATTGGTCCACAGAGGCTCAGACAGATTTGGAAACTCTTAAGAGATTATTCACTTCAGCACCTGTTCTAAAGCATCCTGATCCAGTTCTTCCACATGTCCTAGAGGTACATGCATCTGAGTTGCAGTTGGGGTGGTGCTTTCCCAAAGACAAGGCGCTAAGGCTCTTCTGCACCCAGTTGCATCCTTTTTTTCATGCAAATTATCTGTAGCTGAAAGAAATTACGATGTGGGTGACCGAGAGCTGTTGCAATAAAATCCGCACTCAAGGAGTGGCGATATTTGCTGGAAGGGGCTGCTCATCCGCTCATGATTAATACGGGCCACAAGAATCTTGAATATTTAAGGACTGCTAAAATACTAAATCAGGCCAGATGGGCACTTTTTTTTTCAAGATTTGCCTTCCACATCACATACAGGCCGGGGTCAAAAAATACAACGCCTGATGCGCTTTCGCGCATGTACAACGAGTCAGAAAATCCGTCATCTCCTGATACCATCCTGCCCTCTGGGAACTTTCTACTGCTTCAGGAAGATCTGCTGTCCCAAATCAGGCGAGCCTCAGCGGGTAAGGTCACTGCCATAAAACCACAGTAATATTCGTGTCATGCTGTTACGTACCTGGTTTGTGAGCCTGGCGGTAGAGGGAGACCTCTCATACAACTACAGCTCCCGGACAGCTGGTAATGGAAACAGCAGTCACAGGAGCACAGGGTAAGAGTGTCTGTTAGTCCAGTAGCAGTAGTCAGCTAATGGGCTTCCGATGAGTTGGTAGAGATGTGCAGAGCTAGGTGCTGTGGCAGACTGGATGGACAGCAGAGCAGGATGCTGTAGCAGACTGGATGGACAGCAGAGCCTGAAGCTGTGGAAGACTGGATAGACAGCAGAGCTGGATGCTGTAGTAGACTGGACGACAGCAGAGCTGGAAGCTGTGGCAGATTGTATGGACAACAGAGATGGATGCTGTAGCAGCCTGGATGACAGCAGAGCTGGAAGCTGTGGCAGACTGGATGGACAGCAGAGCTGGATACTGTAGCAGACTGGATGACAGCAGAGCTGGATCTGTGGCAGACTGAATGGACAGCAGAGCTGGATGCTGTAGCAGACTGGATGACAGCAGAGCTGAAAGCTGTGGCAGACTGGGTAGACAGCAGAGCTGGATGCTGTAGCAGACTGGATGGACAGCAGAGCTGGAGCTGTAGAAGACTGTATGGATAGTCAGACAGTCATGGTTCGGCAACAGACAGGTAGATTGGGTGTAAGCAGCAGGCAAAGGAAGGTCAGGTCACAAGCCGAAGTCAAACTGTGGATCAGACAGATAATCATGAAGCAGAAGCAGGGTCGAGACAAGCCGGGGTCAGGACAGGCAGCAGACAATCGTAAGGTAGGAGGCAGGCCGGATCAAGGTCATAGAGTATCACAGATTTCAGGGGATCACACAGAGCTGCAGACCAAACAGCAATGAGACTCAGCAGCAGCTCAGAGTGCTCATCAGTGACAGTGATTGCACTCCTGCTGTACGAGCTTCCTGACACTTGCCTACCCTGCTGCATGTGTCCAGTTAGAGGCCATGCCTCCCTCGCTGGTGTGCTTTAGTAGCCCTCTTCAGCTGAGTTGCACCCCAGGCCCTAATTAGGAACATAATATAACACCTGGCAGTGCAAGTCTGCAATGCTGGTCAAGGTTGTTTGTGTTCGGCTTCACGTGAGGTTGTTCCTGTTGTATGCTCTGTGTCTATTTCCGGTTACCGATCTTTGGCTTGCTCTGACTATCCCTGCCTGCCTAATACCCCAATCTTTGGCTTATTCTCTGTTTATCCCTGCCTGCCTGATACCCCGATCTTTTGCTTGTTCTCTGTTTCTCCTGTCTGCTAGGGGTCCTGACCCTTTGCTAGGCCGCTGACTATCCTTTGCTGTTCCTGCACTGCTGCTTCCTCTCTTCCACCTGTAGCCAGCTAAGCGCGAGCTAAAGGACCCCGGGGGCCATGACCTTGATCCAGTTGCAGCCAAATCCATCCTCACCACCAGAGGCCCTGGCAATTACCTACTTGCTCTTAGACTCTGTGCCCTGGGAAAACCGATGCACTAGCTCCCTGTGTTCCAGTATCCGTGCTCTAGGGGCCCCTCTTCCCCTACCAGCCGGAATTTATTAGCAGCAGTCAGCTATAGGTCCACAACCTAAGTGGTGCAATTCGAAACCCTTGGTACGATTCGCATCCCAGCGGTGCGCACCTGTCACCTGACCCCAGGTGTCGTGACAGTCGCTTCTTCAGGAGTAAACTTGCAGGTGAAGGATGGCTTACTGTGGTACAAGGACAAAATCTTTGTACCCGAAGAAGTAGGAGTTGTTTTTGTTGGGCTGTGTCACGGTCATGAACTGACAGGACATTTTGGTATCCACAAGACTTCTGAACTTTTGTTGGCCGCAAGTGTGAAATGACTGTAAGAAATATGTGGAGTCATGTACAACTTGTATCCAGAACAAAAGCAGCAAAACCAAAGCCTGGGGTTTATTGAGGCTACTCCCTGTACCTGCGAGCGCCTGGAAGAAGATTTCGGTAGATTTCATCATGGAATTACCCCCATCAGAGGATTTTCCACCATTTTCGTGGTGGTAGACCGATTTACCAAAATGGCATACTTTGTACTAATGAAAGGCACGCCTTCTGCCCCTAAGACTGCAAAAGCCTTTATCAAAGAAATCATAAGGCTCCACAGGGGAACCAACGAATATTGTCTCTGATCGAGGGGTGCAATTTACCTCCAAATTCTGGAAGGCTTTATGTGAAATTTTGAAGATTAAGCTATCCTTTTCATCAGTATATCATCCGCAAACAAATGGCCAAACAGAAAGAACCAATCAGACCCTGGAGCAGTATCTTCGCTGTTTTTCTTCCTTCTCGCAGGATGACTGGGTTCCATTATTGCCATTAGCGGAGTTTGCGTATAACAGTCTGCCACCAATCAATCACTGTTTTTTGTTAATTATGGCTTTCATCCATCCTTCTTGTCTAACTCCATACCAAAATGCTCAGTACCAGCCGTGCATGAAACAGTGAATTTTTTTAGTACAAACAATAAGTTACTACAGGAAACAAAGGATGACAAAGACTCAAGAAGACAGCAAAAAAAGTCTTTGACAAAAAAAGACAAGGAGAATTAAATTTGGAACCAGGTGAATTGCTCTGGTTATCCACAGCAAACCTAAAGATGGCCTGTCCGTCAAGGAAATTGGGTCCAAGATTTGTGGGACCTTTCCCAATAAAGAAAAGAATCAACAGTGTGGCTTATGTGTTGGAGTTACCAGATTCGATGCGGATCCATCCTGTGTTTCATGTCACTTTATTGAAGCCTGCAATTCCTGATCCTTTTCCAGTTTGAAAGACCGGTCCACCCAAACCAGTGTTAGTGGATGGAGAAGAAGAGTTTGAGGTGAAATCTATTCTGGACTACATGAAAAACGGTAACTGTGTCCAATAATTGTTTAAACGGAAGGGGTATGGGCCGGAAGAAAATTCATGGATAACATTCACGCCAAGAGGTCGATTCAAGTGTTCAAGAGAACCCATCCTGGAAAGCTGGCTCGTGTGGGCATCCGGAGGCTGCCCATTGAGAGGGGGGCAATGTCAGGAAAGGCAAAGTGTCCGCAGGAGGAGAATGCCTTTTCTTCATGTCCCTTTAAGAAGAGGTGCAGGGCGCATGCGTGTGCGCGAACGGGCAGCCAATGCGAACCCACGTGCGCATGCATGCGCGGGAATGCGCGCACACACAGGAAGCACGCGCCCACATTCTTCATGATTCCTGGCACCAAAATAACTATTTAAACAGGACTGGAACATGGTATCAGTGCTGTCTGGTCTACAGCGTTTCCTGTGACCCCTGCCATCAGTTATCCTGCATAAACTACCAACAGAGGTTGTGACACAGTCAACAGTAAATGGCTTCAAACATGCTTGGGATAAACATAAATCTATAGTCAGGCAACAAGATTAATTTCAAAACAAACAAATAAATAAATAGATAAATAAATAAATAAATGAAAAGGTGCAGACTCGATGAAGTACTCAGTCTTTTTCTGCCATCACTTTTCTATGTTTCTATGTTTCTATATCCTGTTCCTTTGACTACTCGGCTTGTTCCTGACTTACCTGCTATCCGCTTGCACCAAATCTCTGGCTTGCCTGTGACTATTCTTCTGCCAGATTCCTGGCACCTCGCTGTCTGCCTGATGCCAACTCGGCTTGTGATCCAACTACTCTCCTGCCTGCTCATCGGTACCTCGCTACCCACTTGCTATCTGTCCCGGCTTGAACCCTGACTACTGTACCTGCATCAGTCCCTGATCTGCCTGCCTGTGGTCTGGTCTGTCTGCACCTTGTCAAGGTCATCAAGTTCCTTTCATCTCTGCCAGCTGCATCTCTAGTCCTGCCAGAGGCACCAGCACCAGTGTTCCTGCTAAGCACTTGTGCCATTCTTCCCTCCTGAACTTCCTGTCTGCTCTACCAGGGGTTCTCGAGTCAGACTTGCAAGAGAGGCTGTTCCCTGCATATCAGACTACACCACCAGGTACGTGACATGCAATGTGGCCTCAACGTTTTGTCCATCATCCTCTGTAATGATGCAGGAGCTCCATGCAGACCAGTTGGCATTCGTTTGTACTGGAAGGAGCCCTCGGGAGTAGAAAAGGCCATATTATTCTTGGCAGACTCTGTTAGGTGTATCTGCCAGTAGCCCTAAGTTAGGTCCAGGGTTGCTATGTACTGGCCCCTCCCAAACGATCCAAAAGTTCATTGACCCGAGGCATCAAGCTTGGACAAGCTATTCAGTCTTCTACAGTCGTTACAGAACCAGATCGGGCTTTGGGACCAGCACTATGTGGCTCGACCAGTCACTGTGGGACTCCACCATCACATCCAACTCCAACATGTTCTGTATCTCCTTTGCCACTGCCTCACGCCTAGCCTCAGGTATTCTATAAGACTTCAGATATGTACATCTCCCGGGAGGCACAGCAGACAGTGTGTGCGCCATTCGCCTAAGGCCCCCTGTATCAGGTGGAATATGCCATGGAAGCCATCGGACACACAGGCACCTGATTGGGAATTTTGGCCAATGATGGAGTTTTGCTTGCGGCTGAAAGAAGAAACTTCCACCAAGTCCTGGACAAGGTTTTCTTCTCCGAAAAAAATCTCCAAATTAAATGAGGTATATGCAGATCCCAGGCAAAGAGACCATGTGGTGATGTGAGATTGACGTTTTTCATCTGGAAACATTTACATGTGCATTGAGCTCTGTTTGATCTTACCTCTGGTGAGTCTCTCCATATAGGGGGAAAGCCCCTTCCCTTCACATCTGGTGTGGTGGCGGACCTTTTGTTTGAAGATTCAGCGTGTTTTTTTATCACCCCTGCTGTTGGATTCATTTATATAATTTTTATTCATTTATACAAACTTTTGGACTTTGTGTTTTGGACTTTACATTAAATTTTTTTATCATTTAGGTTACATATATTAATATTTGTAATCTTTCTTCCCCCGCTAAAGGGATTAAGTGCTGTCATGTTCAGCTGATTGAAGTGGTTACCTTTTGAATATTTATTTACCATTTATTAATGTTCAATTTTAGGGTATCCTCTTTACATTTCAGATATGCAAATACTGAATTTTTCTAGCGCTGCTGAGTACAGTCAATTGATTTAAGTAATCTAGTATTACTGGGATGTTCTGGTGTCCCCAAACAGACTTTACTACTGGTCCCACATATCCATGCCAATTCTTTCAAACGGCACTTCAATTATGGGCAGTGGGACAAGTGGACTACGAAAATAGGGTGAGGGCGCAGAGAGTTGACACTCAGGGCAGGATTCACAATACTTTCTGACATCTGCATGCAACACGGACCAGAAGAACCTCTGGGTTATTCTCTCCCTGGTCTTCTCTACATGCAGAGATGCCCCCCCCCCATAATATGCCAATGGGCTAAGTCTAACACCATCCTGTGGTAGGGCTTGGAACCACTAGTTGCTCTACCTCCACCTGGTGTTTCACACCTGATACAACGAATGGTTCCAATTAGGTTCCATGGGTTCCCCATCCATCACCCTAACATTTTCTTTGGTGCTAATGAAAGTGACATTGCGTAGTTGTTCTGTACATAAGTCCTCTCTTCGGACCTCCAAGTCAGGTACCACATTCTGTTCACTCTCACGGTCAGAGTCATAGACATTTTCTGGGTCATTAGCCCCCAGCTTGGAGCTATCCAGTTCCTCCGGCTCCCCAGCCATTACAGGAAAAGGTCCCGCCGCCAGTCTCCCCTTCCATTTGGCAAAAAGGGTCAGATGAGAGTTCCCCTGCTTCCTCGGCAGGGGGAGCTCTATCCTCCAGACTCCCTGTGCCTTTCCATAACCTCCAAAAATGGGGAAAATCCCTCCCCACTAGGGCGTCATGAAGCAGTGAAGGTATCACCCCCACTGAATGTGTCACACTGCCCCAAGGGCTGTGAATCTCTACCACCGCCGTCCGGTAGTTGCTCTTGACCAACGTTACCACAGTACCAGAGTCAAGCAGCGCAGTGACTTGCTTCACATCAATAGAAATCACACACGTTTGCTTCTCCATGCGACCTTGATAGGATGAAGTACGTGCGACCAGTGCAAAAAGCGATATGCGTCTTTTCATATGGCCCAAGAAACCGGAAGCTACGAGCATTTCATGACTTTGGTTTCGCCGGATATAAATAGTGCCATTGGGAAATTGGGAAAGCATCTTATCACACCAATCTTGCTATCATAGGAGATATTTAAATTCACTGTGATAACAATAAAAATGATTTAAAACAATGAAAAGGGACAGTGTAAAAATAAATAAAAAGCAATTTTATATATTAAAATTAAAAAAAAGATTAAAGCCCCCTGTCCCCCTGTGCATGCGCACAAAGGTGAAAGCAAGCGTTGGTCTTGTGTCATATGTAAACAGCAATTGCATCATGCATGTGAGGTATCACCACAAATGTCAGATAGAGGGCAGTAATTCTAGCAGTAGACCTCCTTTGTAAACCTAAAGTGGTAACCTGTAAAAGCTTTTAATGGCTTTTAAAAATGTATATAAAAATATATATATAGTTTGTCACCGCTGCACGGGTTTTTGAAGCATGTCATGTTTGGTGTCTATGTACTTGGCATGAGATCATCTTTTATATTTCACTAAACATTTGGGCAATATAGTGTGTTTTTGTGCATTAAAATTCAAAAATGTGTTTTTTTTCCAAAAAATTGCTTTTGAAAAATTGCTGCGCAAATACTTTGTGAAAAAAAAATTGCAACACCCACCATTTTAATCTGGAGGGCCTCTGTTTTAAAAAATATATATAATGTTTGGGGGTTCAAAGTAATTTTCTAACAAAATGTAAACAAAAAGTGTCAGAAAGGACTTGGTGGTTCAAGTGGTTAGAAGAGTGGATGATGTTGGGCATAAAATGCCAGGACAGTTCAAACACCCCACAAATGATGCCTTTTTGGAAAGTAGACACCCCAAGCTATTTGCTGAGAGTCATGTTGAGTCCATGGAATATTTTATATTTTGCCACAAGTTTCGGGAAAATTAAATTTTTTTTTTTGTTTACACAAAGTTGTCACTAAATTATATATTGCTAACACATGGCATGGGTATATGTGAAATTACACCCCAAAATACATTCTGCTGCTTCTCCTGAGTACGGGGATACCACATGCGCAGGACTTTTTGGCAGTCTATCCACGTACGGGACCCCGAAAACCCCAATCACCGCCTTCAGGATTTCCAAGGGCATACAATGGTGATTTCACTTACTCACTAACTATCACAGTTTCGGAGGTGCAGCAATGTCGAGATAGAACAAAACCCCCCCAAATGACCCCATTTTGGAAAGTTGACAGCCCAAGCTATTTGCTAACAGTCATGGTGAGTCCATGGAATATTTTATATTTATGTCAAGTTTCGGTAAAATTTACATTTTTTTTTTCCACAAAGTTGTCACTAAATGATAGATTGCTCACACATGCCATGGGTATGTGTGAAATTACACCCCAAAATACATTCTGCCTGCTGCTTCTCCTGAGTACAGGGATACCACATGTGTGGGAATTTTTGGAAACCTAGCCTCTTACAGGACCCCGAAAACCAAGGGCGTAAAATGGTGATTTTACTCCTCGCTACCTAGCAGAGTTTCGGAGGCCATGAAATGTCAAGATAGCACAAACCCCCCCAATGACCCCATTTTGGAAAGTAGATACCCCAAAGTATTTGCTAAGAGGCATGGTGAGTATTTTTCAGCTCTAATTTCTTTTGGAAAATGAAGAAAGAAAAGGATTTTTTTTTTCAAATTTTAAAACTTTTTGACAAAAAGCGAGATCTGCAAAATACTCAACATGCCTCTCAGCAAATAGCTTGGGGTGTCTACTTTCCAAAATGGGGTCATTGGGGGGGGGGGGGGTTGTGCTATCTGTGCATTTCATGGCCTCCAAAACTGTGATAGGTAGGGAGGAGTGAAATCAAAAATGTACGCCCTTAGGAATCCTGAAGGCGAAAATTGGTTTTCGGGTCCTGTAAGCAATTAGACTGCCAAAAAGTCTCGCATATGTGGTATCCCCATACTCAGGAGAAGCAGCAAAATGTATTTTGGGGTGTAATATCACATATACCCATGGCATGTTTGAGCAATATATAATTTAGTGACAACTTTGTGTAAAAAAAAAAAAAAATGTAATTTTCCGAAACTTGTGCCAAAATATAAAGTATTCCATGGATACAACGTGCCTCTCAAAAAATATCTTGGGTTGTCTACTTTCCAAAATGGGGTCATTTGGCTAAATGTAGGACTATAATTGAGTTTATTGTATTTTTTCTATAACAAAGTAGAAAATATCTTATTTTTTCAAATTTTTCGGTTTTTTACATTTATATTGCAAAAAATAAAAACCACAGAGGTGATCAAATACCACCAAAAGAAAGCTCTATTTATGGGGAAAAAAAGGATGCAAATTTAGTTTGGCTACAGCATTGCATGGCCGCGCAATTACCAGTTAAAGCAGCACAGTGCCAAATTGTAAAAAGATGCTCTGGTCATGAAGGGGGTAAATCTTTCTGTGGCTGAAGTGGTTAAAAACGATTGTTTGAAAAACTTGTTTTTGCATTGATACATGTTCCCCAGGGCAATACTTTTTATGGCAATAACTTGCATATAAGCCTTTAAAATGAGGACTTTTGTTTTTTCATGTTTGTGTCCCATAGACTTTAATAGGGTTCTCATTTTTGCTAGAACTATTTGCCTGTCCCTAGTGATACTCAGGACGAGTAGCAGAATTTGTTTTGGGGTGTAATTTTTGCTATGTACATGCCATGTGTTCGAAAAATCTTATAGATTGACAATTTTGTGTAAAAAAATATGATTTTCATTTTCTTTCCATATTTTCCAAAAACTTGTGGAAAAAATGACATGTTAAAAAGACTCATTAAGCCTCATATAATATACATTGGGTTGTTTGTTTTGCAAAATAGGGTTATTTTGTGAGTGTTTTCATTGTCCTGGTGCTCTAGGGCCTTGAAAAAATGTTAGGTCGTCAGGAAATTATATGTAATTTATGCTCCTAGAATGCCTGAACAGTGCTCCCTGCATGTTGGGTCTCTCTATGTGGCCAGGCTGTGTAAAAGTCTCACACGTGGTATCACCATCAGGAGGAGTAGCAGAATGTGTTTTGGGGTGTAGTTGCAAGTATGCATATGCTGTGTGGTGAGAAATAACTTGTTATTGTGACAATTTTGTCATAAAAAAAGGGATTTTATTAAATCTTACCGTAAAATCCTTTTCTCTGAGTTCACTGACAGACGCAGCCCTTCTTTGACAAGTGGGTTATATGCACATCCTACCAGGAGTAGACCTAGGCAAATAGAAAGAAAGCAAGCTGACCCCTCCCAGGGGGCCGTCCTCACTCTAACATATAACCCCCCTGCTCTGCTTAGCATGTCAGTTCGTAACAAGCCGTACAAACGCAACACAGAGGGTTGGGTGCTGCGTCTGTCAGTGAACTCAGAGAAAATTATTTTACGGTAAGTTTTAATAAAATCCCTTTTTCTCTTACGTTCACTGACAGACGCAGCCCTTCTTTGACAAGTGGGATGTCCCAAAGCTGTGTCAGTCAAGAGGGGTGGGTAAACAATAACAACTGTACCCAACAGAGATCTCTCAGGAGGCGCCAGCCGCGCCTACACCGCCGCCTGCAAAACTTTGCGGCCAAAGGCAGCATCCGCAGATGCTGAAATATCAACTTTGTAAAACTTAGTAAACGTGTGCACCGAGGCCCAAGTGGCCGCCTTGCACACCTGTGACACCGAAACCTGGTGTCTGAAAGCCCAGGAAGTGCTAACTGCCCTGGTGGAATGAGCCATTACTGGAAAAGGGGGGACTTTGCCCCAAACAGTGTACGCATGGGTCACGGTCTGCCTGATCCAACGGGAAACCGTAGTCGACGAGACCGCCAATCCTTTGCGCGGACCATTCGTCAGCACAAACAACGCATCAGACTTCCGAAAAGAAGCTGTAGTCTCCAAGTACACCCGCAAAGCCCTCACGACATCCAAAGAATGTAACTCAAATTCTTTGGGATGCGACGGGTGCGGACATAAGGAAGGAAGAACAATATCTTCATTAATGTGAAAAGAAGAGACCACCTTCGGTAGAAACTAAGGAGAAGGGCGCAAGAAGGACGTGAAGGACTAGGTAAGGAGACTTGCAGGACAACGCTGCCAACTCAGACACCCGCCTAGCGGATGTAATGGCCACCAAGAAAGCCACTTTCTGTGACAGCAATTGTAAGGGAATATCCCTGATCTTCTCATATGGTGGTTTCTGCAGAACAGAAAGCACCAAATTTAAATTCCATGGCGCCAAAGGCGACCGTATCTGAGGAGCCACATGGCGTACACCCTGTACAAATGTACGAATCAAAGAATGCGACGCCAAAGGCCGCTGAAAAAGAATCGGCAGAGCCGAAATCTTATCCTTGAGAATACTCAATGCCAATTTTTTATCCAGGCCCTGCTGCAAAAAAAACAGGACCTGGGACACAACGTAAGAGTGATGGTTCCAACTCCCCGCCTCACACCGGGCAATATAGGCCTTCCAGGTGCAATGATAAATCTTGCGTGAAGTACACTTGCGCGCTTTAAGCATGGTAGGGATCACGGAGTCAGCGACACCCCTATCCCTCAACACCTGGGAATCAATAACCAAGCTGTCAAAGCCAGCGAGGGTAAAGCAGGGTGCAGAACAGGTCCCTGTGACAGGTGATCTTCTCGCAGCGGAAGACGCCAAGAAACATCTGTCACCATTCGCACCACGTCAGCGTACCAAGGGCACAGAGGCCAATCCGGAGCTACCAGGATTGTCGGAATCCCCTCGGCTTCTATCCTGCGTAGTAGCCGCGGTAGAAGCTTTGTGGGAGGGAAGAAGTACAGCGGCCGATACCGACCCCAAGGCGCTACCAACGCGTCCGTGTCGGCCGCCAGCAGGTCCCTTGTCCTGCACACGAAGGTCTGCACCTTGTGATTGAACCTGGACGCCATGAGGTCCACGTCTGGCATGCCCCACTTGTGGCAAATCTGGCAGAACACCTCTGGATGCAGGGACCATTCCCCCTGATCCAGCGTCTGTCGACTGAGAAAGTCCGCCTGCCAATTTTCTACGCCCGGAATGTAAATGGCGGAGATTGCAGGCACGTGAAGTTCTGCCCATCTCAGAATGAGAGCCGCTTCCGCAGCCGCTGCCGAGCTCCTCGTTCCGCCCTGATGGTTCACGTACGCCACTACTGTGATCAGCTGGTCCAGGGACAGCGGAGACTTGTCCCACCACGACAGAATCGCTCGCTGTAGGAGCTGAGTGTGACTCTGGGCGTAAGGTATCGCCTCGAAGGCTGAAACAATGAGCCCCAACACCCGCATACAGAACCGTAAGGATGACCACTGGCGTGACAGCAGGGTTCGCACTGCTGCTTGCAAGGTCAGTAACTTGGCCTGAGGTAGGAACACCTTCGCCTGCTCCGTGTCCAGAATGAGACCCAGGTATTCCAGGCGACAGGACGGGGTCAACATCGACTTCTGCAGGTTGATCAGCCAGCCGAAGTCTTTCAACGAGGCCATGGTGATAGCCACATTCTCCTCCAGAGTCGAGGCAGACTCCGCTCTCAGGAGTAGGTCGTCGAGGTAAGCTACCACCGTGATTCTTCTCTGCCTCAACAGCGCCAGCACCGGGGCCACCAGCTTGGTGAACACCCGAGGAGCCAAGGCCAGACTGAAGGGAAGTGCCACGAATTGGTAATGCAGATCTTCCACCGCAAAACGCAGAAAGCGCTGGTGCCGGAGACAAATGGGGACATGGAGGTACGCGTCCCTGATGTCCAGAGACGCCATGAAGTCCCCTTGGTGCAGGGCGGCCACGATCGAACGGACAGATTCCATTCTGAATTTTCGCACCTTCACAAAGTGGTTTAGCGCTTTTAGGTCCAGAACTGGCCTGACTGTGGGTACCACAAAAAGGTTTGAATAGAAGCCTCGAAACCTTTCCAGTGGAGGTACCGGCACAAATACCCCTTGTTCGGAGAGCGACTGAACCGCCTCTAGGAGGGCCACCCGACACCCCTGAGGGAGTCTTAAGTTCGATGGGAAGATCCTGTCTGGGGGTAGAATGCTGAACTCTATCCTGTATCCGCAGGACACCACTTCCTGCACCCACCGGTCAGAAATGTGGGCAGTCCACCTGTCTGCGAACCCCAGAAGATGTCCCCCCACCCGAGAATCGAGTGGGGGCAACCCATCATGCGGTGGAGGACTTATCCTCCGCCTTTTCCCTCTTGCGCTGCCAGGGCCGTTTACCGGGCCCTGAGGCAGACTTTCCGGGCCTTGAGCCCTTGCCTGCTGCATCGGGCACACGAAAAAACGTCTTCTGACCCGAAGAAGTGGGACCCTGCTTACGGCGGAACTCCCGCTGCCTGGGCTCCGGGAGAAAAGTACTTTTTCCGCCAGTGAAATCCTTAATGATTTCATCCAACTGCACCCCAAAGAGTCGACCGCCCTGAAACGGGAGATCCATGAGACCCTTCTTAGACGCGTGGTCCAAGAGCATAACCACAGGACCCATCTGATAATGACTGCAAAAACAGACATTTTAAACAACATGGGAAGTAGGTCCAACGCTGCGTCACACAGGTACCGAAGACCCTCTATCAGATGCTCTGCTCGCTGCGATGCCTCAAGTGACCTCCCGCAGTTCAACTCATTGTGCAAATCAGTTGCACACTCGGTCAGAGATTGCGCCGCCATAGCTGATGCCAGAGCTGGTCTCATGGCTGACCCCGCCAACAAGAACAGGGCTTTGGACACCGCCTCCGTCCGCCTGTCGGCCAGATCCTTAAAAGAGGGAGACCCCTCCAAGGAGATGGTCGTTGCCTTATTCAGGCAAGCCACCAGAGGGTCCACTGCGGGGGATGCCCACTTCTTCACAAAACTATCCTCAAATGGATACCGTACCGCGAAACGTTTGGGTAAGGCAAAGGAATTCTGCGGACGCTGCCATTCCTTATAGACCAGATGGTCAAAGAATTGATCATAAGGGTAAGCCCTAGGGGAGCTAGGTGGCTTAGCAGACCCACAAAGGTATGTAGTCTCCTGCGACTCTCCTGCTTGGTCCAGTCACTAAGATGCATGACTATCAGCGATCAGTGCAGCCACCAGGGCCTTCTTGCGCGCTACCGAGGCCCCCTGGTCTTCCTCGCCGTCCGAGAGCCCCAGCTCACCCTCTGAGAGCTCCACGGGGGTCCCCGTGACCACCAAGGCCACTTCCGGTTCAGACTCCTCCCCCGATGAAGGTGGAGGAGGAGGACGTTTTTTAGGGGCCCCCTTAGCCCAGCATGGCACCTCCCGGGGAAAAAATTCCCCAAATACTGATCTCAACTGGTCCAGGGACACCAGAGTCCCCAGCGCAGGTTGTGCTTCCACTGGCTCATACAAAGTAGAAAATGTAAAATTCCAGCGCTAAAGGATCCTCTAGATGGCAAGCGAACATGTGGAAAAAAGGTGGATGTACCGATGTGTGCTGCCCTCCTCGGACGAGGATATCCTAAAAGTACTAGAAAAACAAGAAAAGAAGGAAGGCGCATGCACCTAGTGCATTACCAAAAAAATGATTTATTTAAAAATTATTAAAGGAGGGTACTCACAATATGTAAGAAGATAAGACGCGGTAAAATCAAAGCATAAGGCAGGATAAAACCTGATGCGTTTTGGGGGCGCACCCCCTTCCTCAGAGCTTTGCTGCCTTGGACTGTCAGACCAGAAAATGTGCCTGATTGGTCACGGCTGATCACATGGTAAAGAGCTTCCGATTGGAAGCTTTTAACCGAGATCAGACTGACCCACCACTAATTGGGAGCACGCCGGCATGTTATCCTGCTGGATGTCATATGACGCCCAGTCAGCATAACTGAACCACTTCCCGGCCGTCATTTTGCATGCGGTGGTAGGGAAGTGGTTAAATAAATAAATAAATAAAAGAGCATTTGCACTCACATTTGGGATGATAAAAGATTGCATATAAAACATACGCTGCAGCACCATGTAACATGGAATCTAAGCAACGAGCGGCTGTAGGAGCATGGTATCGGCGCGTCTGGTCCACCAAACTAGTTTTGTCATAAGATTGCCATCGTCAGACGTGTACCACGCTATTATAACAATCCAAGCTGTTCACACTGCAGCAAGGCATATGACCATCGCGGCAAAAGGGCAACACATAGATCTATTGAGTGCGCATTCTTGTTAAATCTACTGGGTAACAAATACAATCAAATTTCATACAATAAGAATATATATAATATAAGCAATTTATTTATTACAAAAGACGGCATAAAAACAAAACTTAGAATAATACCGCCATCTAGTGGGCAAAGTTAATAATTACAGATTAACAGCTTTATGCTAATGAAATATGCATGGAATTTAGTGGAAATTTCCTTACAACACATGAATAAGACTTCATCACAATAATTAATTAAAACAACTCAAATACAGACATCAACTATTATTAATAAAGCGGTTTGCGTCACATTCGACATTAAGTCCGAATGGGATGTAAGATTTAAGGTGATGCATCCACTGGGCTTCCATACGGGAGATTTCCCTTCTAATATGAAATCCTCTCCAGTGTGGGGTTAATTTGTCAATAGCAACAAATAGGTTATTATTGGGATTCCTATGATGGCATTGGTCATAGTGCTTAGAAACACTGTGATTGGGGAAACCCTTCTTTATATTGCCTACATGTTTGCCCAATCTCACCTATAGGGCCCTTTTTGTACGCCCAACATTGTTTCCCACATTTACAGTGTAGCATATACACCACATTCTTCGTGGAGCAAGTTATAAAAGAATTAATCTGGTATTCAAGTCCTGTTTGTTCGGATCGAAGACTTTCTAACCTCCTCCCCGTAAATGAATTTACTGCGCAAATATTACATCTGCGACAGGGGAAGTAGCCTTTTAAATCCTGAAAAAATACTGGTTTAAATGGACGATCAACCACGATTTTTTGCCTCCAAGATGATAACCCTTTAAAAATGACACTGGGACGCTGTGGCAATATTGGTCCCAATATCACATCATTTTTAAGGACTGGCCAGGGTTTCTGAAATGTTTTTTAAATGGCATGATGCTATGTGGAAAAGGATGTGACAAAAGAACTTTTGAATGATTCATCTTGATTAATTTTACTACATTTTTGTAACAGGTCCATCCTATCCATACAGGCAACTTCCCTAATAGTAGACTCCAAATTATTTTTATCATAGCCCTTATCTATGAATTCTAATTGCTCCGCCTGGATGAGAAAATCACAATTTAAAGTGCAATTACGCTTCAGGCACATGAACTGTCCTTTAGGAACACCTCTGAGTCATGATGTGTGATGACAACTGTCAACAGGGATGAAGCTGTTCCGATCCGTCTCTTTCAAATGTGTGGTAGTCATTATTTGATTATCCTTAATAATCAGACGTAAGTCAAGAAAAGATATCTGTTCCTTGCTGGCTGTATATTTCAATCTGATCCCCTATCATTGGAGTCCAGACTGGAAATAAACATATCAAGTGAAGCAAGATCTCCATCCCATAGGACCATAGTACCTCCTTCACAGAACCAGCTGTGGCGGACGGTCACCCAGGATGACGCCCTCCTCCCTTTGGGCCATGAATAAGTTGGCCAAACTGGGGGCAAACTTAGCCCCCCATTGCTACACCACACTGTTGCAAGAAAAAAGACCCTCCAAACCAAAACAAAATTGTGTTGCATAGCAAAAGTTAAGAGATCTAGAATAAAATCCCTCTGTTCTGAAGGAAAGGTACTATCTGTATCCAGGTAGTATTTAACTGCCTCAAAACCCTGGTGATGGGAAATGATTGTATAAAAGGACGCCATATCACAACATGGAGGAAGTGCCACTCACCTACTCCCCTACAAGCCTGTATGCACTAAAGGCTATAATCTGAGTTTCCCTGGATAGGATTAAATCCAATCATTGAGAACATTGTACCCAACATTCACCCGTCCTTTGCCTAAAAGTAGGTGTAAGTTTCTGAAGATATACAAAACTCATGTCAAATGAAATCAAAGAATTTCCAAGCTCAACTTACCAACCAGCCTGCGACCAACTGAATTGACCTGTCTAACAGTATGCGTTAAAAACAGGGGTTTAGTTGCACACATTTGCGTGAGCTGCAGGCCCGGGGCAAGGCACCCTGTCCCTACCTCTAACTTTTAAAAATCTCCACGGTGGGAGCACATGCATTGTGATAGATAGATGAAGGGCAGATGACTGGAGGGAGCCCACCACTCCTTAAAGATGCAGGGACACACTAAAAACCCAGCACATTGCACTATGGCAGCAAAGGTGTCAGTGCATTGCCTGACCAATATGTCAAGTTTTTTTGTAAGGTATACAAAACTCCCAATGAAAGTCTGTGAGTCTACATCCTTCTCTGTTTGTCTGTGTCTCACTGTGTCTGCATTTGTTCATCATATCAGGTCACATTTAGTCTGTCTCTCAGAATTAGTAAGTGCAATTATTTGCATTTACCCATTACTGTGCATCCTCATGCATTTATATTGGAGCTCTTATTGGTACTCTTTGGTGAAGGCAGGGGTAGGCAATCTTTTAGAGGTGTAGATCTGTCTACCTGGACAACATGAAAGTGATCAAAGATCACCAGGGTGCAGCTTCCTTTTTAAAAAAAAGAAATTAACTAGCCACTTGCCAATAAAAAGTAAAGACGGTATGAAGAAAACTTAGCAACATCTTATAAAACTAATGTCACTGTAGAACTATATAAACTTAGCCTACCTTAAAAATTATCTTCAAACTCTGCATTCCCTTTCATTCTCTATTTTTTCATGTCTTGGAAGTAATTGCTTACCCCCAAAAGGCTGATGCCACAGTTCATCATGAAAGAAGAATTTCTGGTACTGCAGGCTAATTTTTTCCATTAGTTTCAGGCCTGGCTATCTGTTCTGATTTGTGGCCAGTGTAATTGGTAGGCAGGGCAGTGTACAGAGGTCAGTAGGATGTAGGACAGTGTACAGAGGTCAGTAGGATGAAGAGCAGTGTACATAGGCCAGCAGTATAAAGAGCAATGTATAGTGATCAGTAAGACAGAAGACAGAGGGTCAGACGGATAAAGTCAGGAGGGCATGGTGCAGGGAGATCAGGAAAGTACAGTACTGGGGGTTGCGTGCCGGGCGGGGGGGGGTCAGGAGGGTACGGTGCAGGGGTTTTATAAGGGCATGGTTCTGGAGATCAGAAGGGCATGGTACTGGAGAATCTGTAGGGCAGAGTACAGGGGGCAGGTGGGTCAGAAGGGTCCAAGCAGCGGGTTCAAAAGGGCCTAGTACAGGGAGGTTGGGAGGGAAGGGTACTGGGGAGTCAGAGGGGCATGTGCAGGGAGGTCAGGAGGGTACAGTACTGAGGGGTCAGGTGGGTATGGAGCGGGGGGGGCAGGAGGGTACGGTGCAGGGGTCAGGAGGACACAGTACTGGTGGATCAGGAGGGCAGAGTACAGGGGTGGTCAGGAGGGTATGGTGCAGAGGGGTCAGAAGTGCACAGCACTCTGGGATCATGAGGGTAGAGTAAAGGAGGGTCAGGAGGGCAGAGTACAGGGGGGTATAGTGCAGGGAGGTCAAGAGGTCATTCAGTACTTGGGGGTCTGGAAGGAGTTCTTTCCTCATACAGAGTGGATTCAAATTCTGTGTGAAGAATAGCTGGTTGTTAAGAAGCAGGTTGGAAAGCCGGCTGCATGCGTACTTAACAACCGATGACTCATCATCTGTCAGCAGGCTTCCCCACTGACAGATGAATGTAAAGAAAAGAATGCAAGGCAATACAAAAATTTTAAAAAAAAATGGCGTGGGGTTCCCCCCCCAGTCCATACCAGGCCCTTTGGGTCTAATATAGATTTTAACAAGGCGCCCCTCCCATGTGAATGAGTATGGGGTACAAAGTACTCCTACCCATTCACCAAAAAAATGTCAAAAAGTAAAAAAAAAGACAGTTTTTGACAATTCTTTTATTGAAAAATAATAACAACTATGTCCCCCCCCCCCCCATTGTAAATCCATTGTCAATCACGCTGCCCACCGCACATGAAAAAAAAAAGCATTCTCCCGCCGACATGAAGGCCGTGTGCCTACCGCAGGCTCCTCTCCTTCGTTTGACAATTATTTTATAGAGAAGGGTGGGGCCACTTGTCGACATCACCTGGTGGCACCGCCCCCCTTGTGACATCATGGAACAGTGCCTTCCCTATAAAAGAACTGTCAAACGGAGGAGCCTGCAGTAGGCAGATGGCCTCCATGTCAGCGGGAGCATTTTTTTCTTTTTCAGGTGCGGCGGGCGGCAGGATTGAGGACCCCATACTCATTCACATGGGGAGGCCAGGATTTGGGGCCCCCCTTGTTTAAGGGGGCTTCCAGATTCTCCCGTCCCCCCTTTCCTGACCTGCTGGCCTGCATGCTTGGATAAGGGTCTGTTATAGATTTTGGAGGGGATCCCACGCCATTTTTTTTACATTTTGGTGTAAAAAAGGGCCTTGTTATGGACTGCGGGGGAGGACCGTTTTGTTTAACATTTTTCTATTCCCGGAAATGGTATTGTATTGTCAGGAAATTTAAATGCTATTTCATGCATTTTTTCTTCTTTGGAAATGTCATTTTTGCGGCAGCATTTTCTATTCATGCAACAGATGCACCACTTTACAGGCAGACTAAGGGGACCCCCCCAGGCACTATATTTAAAGGATTTTTCATTTTTATTTTTTCACTTAAAGTGGGGTGGGGACTGTCTCTGCAGCCCATGGTTGGCAGAGCAAGTGCCTGTACCATTCTGCATCTGTGGCCAAAAACACTGGGTCAGCAACGGCTTGCCCTCGACAGGTAGATCGCGAATGACAGGTTGCCGACCCCAGCCTGGTTTATTGCCTGATGTCATTATAAAAAAGGCATTTAGTCCCTGGCTGTCATTTATTCCTGAGAGATGTTGGGCTTACCTGGTAATAGGATCGTGTTAAGTGGTATGACTTGGACTCCATGAATGGGATACCTTAATGGTGAATTAGAGGGTGCCAGAATGATATTATGGGTCTGCTCCCTGAGAATGACATAAGCATATAAGTATAAAGTTATACATGGTTGTATTCCGTTTATTTTTTTATATGGTTTATAAATCAAAAAAGTGTTGACAAGCATAGTATAGTACTGTATATACCGTAATAATGATGTAACACAGAAAATAATGGAATTATTAAGTAGACAATGGAAATTCACATGGTAATGTTATCAGCAGCCTTGAAAGTTACCAGGTTTTGTCACACTTGCTTCTGTCCAGCAACATTAGAAGTTCCTAAACAATAACAGTCACTTGCCTGGGTGAAGGCAAACATTTAAGTATTTATCCAGGATAGGTAAAATGAACTTCCGTAACTCTTAGGAGTCATTTAAAGGCAATTGAACCCATTAGATTTTGATAGAGTAGGGAAGGGTTAGGCCACCTGTCAAGATTACTTTGTTGTCTGTGTTCCCACAGGGCAAGATGCCCTTGTAGGCAGATGCAGCCTATTTTCTCCACTGCCGGTGGCGCTCGTCCACAGTGGCTAAGCAGATGGTTGAGAAAGTCGAAAGGAACTCAGTTCTTCTATGGTTTCCTCTGTCACAGGGAGGCAGCTATCGGATTGGATGCTGCCACTCCATATGACTTGGGAAACATCTCGGGTCAGGCAGAGTCTATTTAAAACACTGGCTCCCGCATCTGGCACACATTTTGCGAGTGGCTAGAGTGGGGACAGGTCACCTATCTGTCAGGGACAGTGCCTAGTGTCAGGGAAAGGTTCAGGAGGAATACGGAAAGTGCAAGGACACGCCATCCTTCCTTAAAGCCTCTCCATTTGGGTACAGACCAACCAGGCTGTATTCCTCCCCTCTAGACAGACGCTGTTGGCACCTCTGAATCACCAGTCTGCTGTCACATTGACGTTACAACTTGTGAGTGCTCCCAGTTGGATTGCCTTCCTGCTGGGTCTGCTTTGTATTGTTGGACATGGGTAACAGTATATTCTTAATACTAGTATTTCCAAATGCCGCACTCACAAATGTATGAACCAGCATCACATCAATGCAGTAAAGTGGTTGTCAAGTAAAAAAAAAAAAAAAAACACCTGCAAGAGAAAGGCATAATGAGCTAGTATGCATCACATACTAGCTCATTATGAAATGCTTACCTTAGATTGACGCTGTAGCAGCAGCCCCCGAGCACTGCTGTGACCGGCGACATTCCAGGATCCCGGGCGCCGACCAATCACAGTGTGGACTCCAGAGCTGTGATTGGCAGGAGCTGCGCTGACATCACTCCCGCGCATGTGCACCGGAGCCGTCATTTATGGCACACTTCGTGAAGAAACTGTCAGTCGGGCCGTTTCTTCACTGCGCATGTGCTGATGACTTCAGCACATGCAAATACAGGGAATATCTCCTAAACAGTGCAAGTTTAGGAGATATTCCCAAAACCTACAGGTAAGCCTGAATATAGGCTTACCTGTAGTTAATGTGGTTGTCATGACTTGACAACCACTTTAAACACTTTAGGTTAGTGAATAAAATAACGTAAAATATACAAATTATAAAATGCACTCATGCTGCAATCCCATGAGAACGTGCCCTTGCACAAAACGCGATGGATGGAGCTATGTGTTGACCTCACGCCTCCGCTTCCACATTCGGAATCAACCATCTTTTTGTAAGTGCTGTTTATCACATGCTACGATTGTTCCTGGAGCTATTTTAAAGAAATGTTATGCAGCGGATTGTTTTTTCTCCGCTTATGTAATTTATACTGAGCTGTATTTGGGCCTTTTATAACAAAAGTATTACACTATATGAGCTTCTTTTGAGGCTCCATTGAGTGTGTATGATTGGATATGGACTGTCTGGATGGTCTCAGTGGTGGTGAATGCTGGAAGCCAAATACAATTGTAGAATTGTTGTGATCATGTATGATGCAAGGTTATATTTGGTGAGTAGATGGAGTTGCATGTGTGGTGGGCACTTTGGGTCTTTGGGCTGTCACAAGCTTCTGCGGTAACCCTCTGCTAACTTTGGTGTATCCTGACAACTATTTGCTGATGTGCGCAGTGTCATTTTTTCATCTGGTGAGTGCATTGTGGTGTTTGTCTAGACAGAGTACGCCTTGGGTGACACACCTTCTTTTGGTGCTGGAATCCATGGAACAAGACACTATGAATTATTGCAAATAACGACTTTATTACTTTATTCATTACATTAACTTTTGCTGTTTCTTGCAGAGTTGAAATACTACATTTGAAATGCTTTTGTTTTTATTTTGGTGACCTATTTGTTCTTGTCTTTAATATTCATTCATTAATTATTTGTATATCTTACATTATTTTATTCACTAACATATAGTCCAGGCTGACCCTGGATTGCTGCGTTATACATTTACTTTTACATTTTATATCGTTTTATCTGATCATCACCTACAAGCTTGTGGACTTTTTATCTTCAATAAATATTGCTCCTCTTTGATGAGGCGATTTACACTATGGAGAGTCTGCTCTTCTTTTCATACCCTTGATGAGAGCCAAGTTGATCTGGTACCTTCGGAGAGATCTTGCGTGCGACCACACTGTACAGCAGGACGAGGAGACGGATGGAGGACCTCCCTGACCGGTGCTGACGACCTTGAACAGGAGTGGATTGTGTGACGCGCCTCTGAGGGACCCAGATCATCCAGGATCTTAACGTATATGTGGGCCTATATATGTCTACAATCTGGTAAGCCTTTAATTCACTAGGGAGGGAAGACCAGGATTCACCAAATGTGTTGATGCACCTTTTTACTTATGTGGCTGACACGTGGAACTGATTTCTCTTCATAAACCACATAGGACCACAACCATACGCAATTGAACTGTCTTTATATCCTGGATACACCTACAGCGAGACATGAGTGACTGACCCTCTCCCCTGATTATTCTAATTGTGGGACTATACACTTAGTCTTGAACCTATATTGCTATTTACTTATGCTCATATGATTGTTTTTGCTTATCGTTTATGATTTATAAACTTTCCACCAAGGCTATAGGTGGGACTATAGATGTTAAGTTTATGTGTGGTCCTATATTATGCCTTTAGGACCATGAGACCCTGAGAAGGTTTGTTGCATGTTATATTGACACTTTTCGAACCCACTCTGAATGAGTTACCTGCCACATTTACACTGTATTTACACTTTAATTAATAATCTTAGGTTGATCACCTATACTGAACATACCAGGTTAGCGCCACCCCCTGTTTATTATCTTTATTACGACTGGTTTGGTCGCTGTTTGGCTGCTTACCCCACACTTGCTATAGGCTTAGCGCGGTAAACCTCTTCTCTTTTCTATATAGTGTTTAACACAATGATGTGATACTGGTTCATACATTTGGAAATACTAAGGGGTTGATTTACTAAAGGCATATAGGCTGTGCATTTTGAAAAGTTGCAGTTGCACTCTGCAAGGTATTTTCTACTGGAAAAACAATCTAAGAAACTACAAAAAATATATTTTCTGCTCCTAGATGCTGAAGCTCAAAAAACACCAATAGCCTAAAGTAGTGTCCATGGACACATAGGATACGCTTCAAGGAACAGAAAAAATTCTAATAACATCTTCTAGGGGCTTAAAATACATTAGTGTGCATGGAGCTGCTGAAAATGGTGGGCGGCCGCTGGCCGCTGCCATTTATTTTTCTTCTGTAGGAAGTTGGGCCGGGGGCTCAGCCATTGTTGAATGTGGGGAATTGTAGTCCATGTTCAAGCTCCCGAGCAGCACAGAGGAAACAATAACTCCTGGAGACTGGAGTCTTTGAGGCAGGCAGGGGCAGGGCATGCGTGACTGGCTTGGACTGCGGGGCTGGGCGCTGGCTGCAACTTGACCCCAGGACAAGGAACATCACCCCCCAGGAGTCCTGGATTCCATGGTGTGCAAGGGCCAACTGAGCTGCCAGGTGAGAGGCCCTGACATCCTCAGCTGACCCACACATCTCATCCCCTCCCCATACACCCCATTTACCCTGCCCCATTGATCAGGCTGCATTGGATGAACACTGGTGAGGCTGCATTTATGGGCACTGGTGAGGCTGCATTTATGGACACTGGTGAGGCTGCATTTATGGACACTGGTGAGGCTGCATTTATGGACACTGGTGAGGCTGCATTTATGGACACTGGTGAGGTTGCATTGATGGGCACTGGTGAGGCTGCATTGATGGGAACTGATGAGGCTACATTGATGGACACTGGTGAGGTTGCATTAATAAGCCCCTAATGAGCAGTGTTAATTTTGGCAGAAAATGTTGTTTTAGTTTTAGTCTTAATTGTATTTAGTCGACTAAATCTCCAGTACATTTTAGTCGACGAAAATCGAATGGGTGTAGTTAAATTGTAATGCATTAATTAAGCATTTCTCTACAATTCCACACTCCACACTCATTATATACAGCTGGAGTAAACAATCAAATATGTTATCATTTATTGTAATGAGGTATGAACATGCACTACAGACCGGTGTTAATTTTGAAGTCAAATTTCAATTTAGTTTTAGTCTTAATCTTTTGACTAAAATGGAATTTTAGTTTTAGTCATATTTTAGTCATCTCAATTGTTTTAGTTTAAGTCATATTTTAGTAGACTAAAATGGTATTTAGTTAGATGACTAAAATGTTTTGTGAGGCTGCATTGAAAAAAACAGGTGGGCATGGATGGTGAACTGATTTGGTGGTTCAATGGGTCACTTGACTGGAATTGCCCCCCAGGCCTAAGGCTGCCAGCCCTCCCCTGACCCCACTCCTCAATCTTTAAATCAGTTCTGGCCATTTTCAAGGCTAGTCAAACAAATGGCATAGGGGATCAGGGCTCCTCCTAGAAACCACGTGGCCCCGCCCCTCCAAATAAACACAATTTACTATGCTTCAATTATGAATGAATACAGTGAGTGATCGGTACTGATCACTAGTGATGGGCCGAACAACCCCTTGTTTGGTTCGCACCAGGACATCTTGAACTGGGAAAAAGTTCTACCGCACATTCAAACTCTGTTAAAGTTTATGGGACATAAAAAAAAATCAACAGTCCTCATTCCACATCATTCCACGCCATTCCAGTGGCGTAGACGGCTGAGGCAGACGAAGATACCGATCACAGCAGCGAGTATGTTGTTAAAAATCAGCTGCTGTGATCGGTATCTTCCTCCATGATGACACCCTATGACGAGGGCGAAACGCATTGACGTCATTTCCGGTCTGCCGCAGCCGTCTACGCCACTTCCGCTTTCAGTGGTAGGAGATTGTGGAATGCACGCCGTTGCTGACACTCCATTGCTACCAGGCATTTTTAATCTGCAATCTTGTAAGTAGATTTTTTATTGGCGCAATAAAATGATATGTGTTACAGTCTACACATGAGGATGTTTCTGTTTATTTGAGCTACTTAGACGACACCTCTATGTGTGAAGATTGAGTTTATTCCGGGTGTCTAGGCTTTCTGCTGATTTATTCCAGTCTCTCCTCACTGATTTAAGCTTACATGACCTCTGACTGAAAAGCAGTAGGTCAATACTTTTCGGTGAGTGGGGACACAAAGGGGGTCTGGCACGGTTTTCCACGTTGTACATGGAATGATATTTGAGCACTTTATTGAGCACCTTCAAGCACAAGTCACTTTGAAGAATATTGGCTGATTTATATGTTACCATTCAGCACCAGCATTTATCTTATTCTGATTATGGACTGGTTTATATGTCATCATTTTCGCTAGCACTATATTTATTTTGATTATGGACTGATTGTGTTTGGTCATATTTCATTTTTATATGTCCATCAATTTGTTTTTCATTTGTATCTATGTATTAGTGTTATTATGCACTTTGAGGGGAGGTGCTATCTATTATTATTGTTCCAGTAATCTCTAGTTATATAGAGGCTGGGTCACATGATGCACTGGCCAATCACAGCCATGCCATTAGTAGGCATGGCTGTGATGGCTTCTAGGGAAAACCAGTGAAACGCTTGCTGATTGGCTGCCCTGCAGCTATTCAACATGCGTGATAAAATACCAGAACCCGAACCCCAACGTTTTCCTCAAACGTTCGGGTTTTGTACACGGACACCCGAAAGTTTGGTACGGACCCGAACTTTGCAGTTCGGGTTTGCTCAACTCTAATACCAGACCCTTATCCGAGAATGCAGTGTTCGTAAGTTTGACTCGAACATCGAGACCATCCTTACTGATCACTCATTGTTTTCATTCAAGAAAGGAAGGGGCTGGTAAATATGACATATTTACCGGACCCTTTCCCCACTGTCCATCCTGAAGGATCCGACTGTGTGCTTGCAGCTGCTGGCAAAAAGGAGAGGAGGGAAGCCGGCATCACTGAAGGGGTGGGGTGGGGGGGTGCACAGAGGGGCCTGGTTAGCAGGGGAAAATGTATGGTGCAGAGTGAGGGTGATTGGTACGGCGGGGTGGCAATTACTGGAACTGATCCCTGCATGGGTCTTTCTACAGCAGCTGAAAGCTGGTGGGAGGCAGAGTAGAAGAAGCTGGTTTTCAGCTGCCGATCACCTTCCCTGCCCACATTATGACTCACCCTGCTGCCTGGGCCCCCCACTGGCCTCAGCCCAGGAGGATCTGTGGTACACACGACCTTGTAGGGGACAATATTGAACAATAGGCAAAGGGTTTGTCTAGCAAATGGCATAGCGGCTGGGCACTGCCGGGGGGGTTTTGTTTTAAAAATGCGTTGTTATAAATGTTATAAATACCCAATTTCTTTAACCACTTCAGCCCCGGAAGGATTTCCAGCTTTAGGACTGGAGCCCTTTTTGCGATTCGGCACTGCGTCGCTTTAACTGAAAATTGCGCGGTCGTGCGACGTTGTACGCAAACGAAATTTGCGTCCTTTTTTCCCCACAAACAGAGCTTTCTTTTGGTGGTATTTGATCACCTCTGCGTCATTTCTGATCGCCACTATAAACAAAAGAAGAGCGACAATTTTGCAAAAAAACCCAAATTTCTTACTTTTTGCTAGAATACAAATCAAAAAAAAATATATAAAAAAAACATTTTTTTTCACCGTTTTTGGCCGATTTATATTCTTCCTCATATTTGTGATAAAAAAAATTGCAATCGGCGTTTATTGATTGGTTTGCGCAAAAGTGGTCGCGTTTACATATGATGAGAATTCATTTTTGGGGTTTTTTTTTTTTTACTAGTAATGGCGGCGATCTGCGATTTTTAGCGGTACTGCGATATTTCAGTGGACATGTCGGACTATTTTGACACTTTTTTGGGACCATTGGCAAAATGCACTGATTACTGTGTAAATGTCATTGGCAGTGAAGGGGTTAACCTGCAGGGGACGCTCTAAGGGTTAACTATGTTCCCTGGGCGTGTTCTTACTGTAGGGGGACTGCACTATCTGGGGAAGGGAAGTGGTCACAGCCTTCGTATACAGGAAGGCTGTGATCACAGCCCTTCCCCCTTCACACAGAGCGGAGGTCCGTGTTTACATACGCGGACCTCCGTTCCTCCACTCGGGGGGGCCATCGCGGGTAGCCGGCGGCAATCGAAGCCGCCGCACCCGCTCCCTGGCCCTCCGGCAGCGCGCGCACGCTCACTAAGCTTGATCCCGTAGCCGCCGTCGTATGACGGCGTTTTGCGGGAACGAACCACTTTGCCGCCGTCAGATGCCGATCGGCGGTCGGCAAGTGGTTAAATAACATGCTTGGGGATACCGTCAACCTGTCTGAAGTGGCCCACCAGTGTGATATATAAAATGTACTACAACAAAAGTGACATTTACAAAAAAAATAAGTTTAAAATAAACCCAAAAAACAAAAATGTCATATGTTGCAGTTCACCGATCTCTACATTTGGCAGCTGCATTTGTTTTCTTTTTTAGGCCCACACTTTATAATTCAAGCGAAACAAAACATATGTAAGTGCAAAGTGGCATACATGTGAGAAAAATAAATGATAGAAAATTAAAAAAGTGCCAGTGCTGACCCAGATGGCAAGCAATTGTGCTGCAAGTTTGAAAATGACTTGCTAAGCTATTGCTAGACTTGCCAGGCTTCACAGGTTTGTTGCACAATTGCAGCAAGTCTGCATTGCATGACTCCAGATCAACTCTCTTTGCAAACATTCTACACGTCTGCTGCAAGTTCTGGTTCTGTTATGTTGTGCAATAGTCATCCCACCACAGGGGTTACTGGGGCTGAGTTTTCATGCTGTAGATTTGCAGAGCTCTTGCTGTAGACTTACCACTGCAACTTTGCCCCTGCTAGAGACTTGACATGTAAATTTGGTGCAAATTGGAAAAGTGTCAACTAGAACTTGTGCTTCAAGTGCTCTGCAAGTGCACAACTTGTCAGTGAAAATGTGCAGCAAGTTAACAGACTTAAAATTTAACACTGCCACAAATTTCTAACGAGTTATCCTTGTATCTGGGATGTGCCAGGGCTAGACCCTGTAGCCTTGTAACAAAAATTGCCTTGTATTGGCCAAAAGTCCTAGTCTATAAGGCCTATTGCGGAAAAAAGCCAAGACTGTTTCACACAGTGGGGTCCCACACCCACAATGCAACTTTGGCATCCCCAGGACGCCACTTCCGGGGGGGGGGCTTGACACTGCAGGCTCTCTGCCTTTCCAGCCCCTGACCATACAAGGTAGCTCAGTCAAATCAGGAGACACTGGGCCCCTCAGAATGTTCCACCAGGGAATTACTCCTGATCCTCACCTGACCCAGTGCGCGCATCGGTTTCTGTTCCAACAAAAAGATCCTTCAGGACCCCCATCATACCAACAGGGGTACTATACAGCCAGCCGTCCCAGCCGAAACGCCAGAATGACATCAGAGCACCCCCTACTGGACATTGATAGCAGATACTACATGTGATCTTAGTCAAAAGTGCAAGAAGGATTGACAGCAGATTAAAGAAGTACTTGTGCACCAAGTAACCTTTTACATTGCTCTATTTGTCTATCCAAAATACATAAAGACTCCACGAGACCACCAGGTCACCCAATAGTGGCTGGCACTCATTCTGTTTTACAATCTCTTGCAGTACTTCTAGACCTTGTTCTACAACTCAGAGTGTTAGCAATGCCACCTTATCTTCAGGACACCATAGGCATCTTGAATCACCTTAGGCATTATTGGCAGATTGCATGCTCAGATAATCCTGAAGCAATATAAATAAATAAGAGTAGGGCTGGCATGACTGGGTAGTAGGGCAAGCAGGACACAAAGGGTTAATATATTATGGTTTCACTTATCTGTAAGGGGTGGTATAGGAGGGATTTGCAGACTAGGAAGGGAGGGGTCAAGAGTTCGGTAGTCAGTCGGAGGTCATCGGTCGAAGAAACAGCTTGATAGCTTCTCCTGTCCTTCAGGGTTCCTGTGAGTAGCTGCCATGGGTGATGTGGAAGCCTTCATGGGCAGGCTAAGAGTGGCTGCTGCCTCTAAGGGCATGGCCTGGTTGCAGCAGATGATCTCTCTCACAAAGGGAGACAATGCAGCCTCGGGGGAGCCGATGGGCCAGCGTGCTCTGAGGTCCAGCCCTCCAGAGCACTTTTTACCATCCCCCCCCCGAGCTCAGCACCAAGATGGGAGCCCCCCAGATGGGGATCTTCCAGGCTCACTGGCATGGCTTTCTCCTCTGCTGGCCAGTGCCAGCTCTGGGAGGAATCCCCGATGGAGGCAGAGCTCTTCAGGCTAGGACTGTGGCCTGCCTTCTTCCCCGGTCCCACATGCACTATGTGTGAGATGGGAACATACGGCCACCTCACCCAGCGTGGCTCCTGCCAGGGACTGAGGTTTCTGCGGGCGCCGGGCAGTCGATAAGAGCGGCAGGCGGCCCCCCTGTGCATTGGAATATATGGATCCTATCATCAAGGGGTGGAGCCATGCACCCCCCCCCCCCGGGCTGCTGGGAGAACACCAGGGAGGAAGAGAACTTGGCGCTCAGACAGCACTGCTGGGGCTGGAGTGTGGTACGGCCTGGAGGCTAGGATGGATGCTCCTGGATCAGGGGCTGGTGCCTCCCTGAACGTGGTTTCCGCTGCTGTGAGTCAGCTGGATGCGGCTTTCACCAGGTCTGAAGGGGAGTTGTCCAGTTCAGAGGATGGTGAAGTGCCCGATTGCTTCGCGGCGGTGGATGCGGGATGTGTGGCTGTGGGATCCTCTCTTGTGCAGCCTAGTAAGTGAACTACTAACCCCCTTTCTTCTTTGCAGGCTGTGTCTTTTGGGTGTAGGGGTGGGGGGCAGCGAGGGTCTGGGTGTACCTTCCTGGTGTTGTCCTTGCCTCCCATGCTTCACACAGCAGCGTCTGCTGCGTCAGGCACTAGATCTGAGTTATAGAACCTCTTGGCGGGCTTGCGCACATTGGTGCAACGGTTTGAGGTGGGTACAGTTGCTTCTTCACAGGTTTCCGGCTAGGTTTCCGGTCAGATGGTTTCAGGGGTCTCGGGGGAATCTTCTGCCCCTGCAGCAGCCAAAGTTATGGGTACGGCAGAGGTGGGGACGTCAGGGGCTCTGTCGGGGTTAACGTTTTCCGACAAGATGGATAGAACGAAGGAGATGGGTAAGGTTTCTGACACCATCCAAAAATTTTCTACCTTCTGCAGCTAGAGAAGTTCAACTTGGACCAGATTAAACTGGATGGCTCCAAAAAAGAAGATGAAGAAAAGCGTAATTTTCGCTTGATTCACCATACTTTTGGTAACTGGCTGCAGGCATTCACTATCTTAGCAAGCATGATTGGAGAGAAGCAGCCCGAGAACTGTTTCGTGTTTTTCTGCTACCTGGATGCCATTGGGGAGGCTCAACGGGTTTATGGGGATCAGGCATGGCTGCGGTAGGATGAACAATTTCATCAGAGGAACGCCGTCCACCCCTCACTACGCTGGGACCACAAGGATATGAGCTTGTGGATGAAGCTGATGATGCCTGTACGGGCCACCACGTCGTTTTTTTCCCAGCAGGGCCAGAAGTTCGAATCTCCTGGCACAGCCAGCCGCTAGACAACAGGGTTATTCTTAGCAGTACAACGAGGGAACGTGCATGTTTTGAAATGGTTGTCGTTTCAAACACAAGTGCTCCAGCTGCGGAGGTGGTCACCCACTGTCTCGCTGCTTCAAACAGGGGAAGGGATGTCCCGGAGATGCTGCAGGAAAAAGGGACGACTCCAGTCATGGTGGAAAGGATGCTTCCTTTCCCAAATAGGTACCCAGACAGGGCGGCTGCCTGGCTCCTGGAGTCGTGTTTTACCAAGCGTTTTCATGTTCCATGTTCACTTACTCGTATTCCTCCCATTTCCAAAAATGTGCGTTCTGCACTGCTATATCCTTCGGTGGTTTTGGAGAAACTGCACAAGGAAGTGGCTTTGGTGCCAATGTGTGGCCCCTTCCCTCTCCCTCCGTTGGAGGATTTGGTGGTTTCTACGTTGGGGGTGGTCCCCAAGAAAGAACCCCAGAAATTTCGACTGATCCATCACCTATCTTTCCCCAGAGGGTGCTCTGTTAATGATGCGATCGACCCAGGTGCCTGTTCCGTGTCCTATACCTCATTTGAAGCCGTGTTTTTTTGGGTACAGCATTACATCTCATGGCAAAAACTGATGTGGAGTCAGCTTTTCGGCTGCTGCTGTTCCATTCGCAAAGTTTTTATTTAATGGGATGTCAGTGGCTGGACGTTCGGACCAATGTCAGCTTATGGGCTGTTATGTCTCTTGCTCCCTTTTTGACGCCTTCAGTTCATTCATGGAATGGGTGGTGCGGGACGTGTCAGGCATCAATTCTGTCATTCATTACCTCAACAGTTTTTTATGCATGGGTCCCCCTTCTTCTGGGTTATGTGTTATCCTGCTGGCTACTCTTCAACATATTGCGGAACATTTCGGGATACCTCTGGTTCCAGACAAGACTGTTGGCCCAATGACTGAGCTTAGTTTTCTGGGGATAGTTATTGATTCCCAGGTTATGGAATGTCAGTTGCTTGATGACAATCTGGTTGCTCTGCAGTTGGAGATCCACTTGGTGATAGCGAAGCGCAAAATTCAACTACGTCAGGTGCAGTCCCTTTTGGGCAAATTGAACTTTGCGTGCAGGATCATGCCGATGGGGAGAGTTTTTTGTCTCCATTTGTCAGCTGCTACTCATTTTATTACACTGGTGCGGGACCACAGGAAGGATCTTCACGTCTGGCATGTCTTACTGGACTCCTTTAATGGCCATTCACTTTTGATGGTAGGGCCTTTGAGTAATTTGGATTTGGAATTTTATGGGGTGATCTTTGGGGAAGATGGAGTGTGGCACGCTGGCCGAACGATTGGGGGGAGGCGGGTTTTCTAAAAGAATATTGTCCGCCTGGAATTATTTACAGTTATTGTCGCGGTGGTAGCCTGGGGTGAGTTCTTTCATAATAGGAAGATACGGCTCCATTGCGACAATTTGGGTGGTGGTTCAGGTCAAGAATCACGTGTCGGCACTACCTGGGCCGGTTGTCCGCCTGCTGCGGCACCTGGTGTTACATTGCTTGCAAGTGAATGTCTTTGTGTATGCTGTGCATATTCCGGGAACGATTAATGCAATGGCTGATGCTTTGTCTCGGTTTCAGTGGGACAGTTGGCACTGGGCGCGAAGTAATACAGATATTCATGTCTCCAGCAGCTGTGGCACATTGCACTGGCGTCACGCCAGGATTGATCCGGAACTCTTTGAGCGTGAGGATATGGTCTGCTTATGTAAAGGTTTCGCAGGAGTGGTTGGGCTGTTGGAGCGGGTAGGTGAAGTGGCTGGTGATGGGGTCGTGTCTGTGTTGCTTTTTTTTATTTTCTTGAATTATGAGAATGCTGTGTCAGTTTTGGCAATTGATCATAAGTTGGCGGAATTAGCCTTTTGGTGTAAGTTAACGGAGGGTTTGGCTGTTACGAACGTTTTTCTGGTAAAGTAGGCCTTGGAGGGGTATAGAAAGGGGGCTAAGAAGTGAGATGGTAGGCATCCTGTCACTTTTTCCATTCTGCAGCAATTACTTCGGCAGGTAAGTTTGGTGTGTACTTCTAGTTACGAGGCCTGTTTGTTCAATGTGGCATTCACATTGGTATTCTACGGGGCTTTTCAGGTAAGCGGGGCCTCCTGGTAGGGGACGTAAGCAGAAGTGCTTCGTTGGCTCTTTTTCTTCTACGGTCTAAAACGGACCAGTTGGGGAGGGATTAGTATGTCCATGTGCATGTGAGGACAATTTGGTCAGTGGTTCATTTTTGGTCCATCGGGATGGGTTGTCACTTTCTGTTTTTCAGTTTGGGTCTGTATTTCCACGATATCTGGGGGCAGCGGGTTATGACCCCCTGTATTATTCCTCTCATTCCTTTCACATCGGGGCTGCCACTGTGGCCACCCGCTGGTAATTGGAGACTTCGGTCATAAAATGCATTGGGCGTTGGGATTCAAACCGGCTCAAGCTTTACATCCGCCCGCATTTGGTCCAGGACCGATAGGCCTTGTTACTTTTCAATTTGATGTGTCTTTCTGTTCTTCGTGTGTTTTTATTTTATTTCTATGTTTGCTATATTTTATTTTTCAGATAATGAGGCTGGCCTCCTTTGGATCATGGACCACTCATTTGTCTTTTGGGGGGCTTTTGGGGGCTAAGGTGGATGGTAGGCCCGACGGCCGTCAGTTGGGTATCCCCGGGAGGTGTCTACAATCAGGTGGATTGGGATCCCAGGCATGTCGTGGAGCAGGGTGTTGCCTGAGGTTCACAGGTATGCCCGTTTGGATAGGGCATTGGACGTGTTGTTTTTGCATGTTGGGGGCAACGATTTAGGCGTCAGGTCCATGCGACACCTGGTTCGGGACATTAAATTTGAGGTCCTGCACATCCGCATGGATTTCCCATATATGTTCATTGTATGGTCTGACATCGTCGGCCGTACTTCCTGGTGGTGGGCGAGGTCTGTGGAGAAGGTTAACAAGGCCCGGATTAAGGTTAACAAGGAGGTGGGTAGATTTGTGGTACGTAACGGAGGCTTGGTGGTCAGACACCGGGATTTGGAAGTAGACACTTGTCAATACTTGAGAGGGGATGGCGTCCATCTCAATGCTATTGGCACTGATTTTTGGTTCCTAGGCCTGCAGGATGGAACTCAATGGGCGCTGCATGTTTTGGGGCGCCCACAGGTGTAAGGCTTTACACCAGTGTGTTCTGTTGGTTGTTACCTTTGGATGCCTTCTAAATTAATAGTGATATGTCATAGTGTGGAACCATTTATGGTATGGGGTCCTTGGTAAGATACCAGTTAACTGAGGTTTAACTAGGCATTGGGCACATGGGTGTCTGTGTTGGAAGGTGGAGAGTTTCGGATCGTCCTCGAGTCAGTGTGTTGCGGCTGGGGACCTTGTTTGCCCACGCAGATACAAAAACGATTTGGGGTCTTTTCAGTGTCTTCAAAGATCAGCAACCTGGTTTAATATATACCTGTGAGTTTATTGTTTTTGTAAACAAAATATGTTATGGTTATTTCTTAATAAATGTCCAGTACGGCCGATTTTATTCCAAAAAGGGTGTCTTGAGTTATTTACTATTGGGCAACAAGTAAAGAGAGTACTAGTTGGAGGTGGACTTTGCATCTGTCTTACCATAGGCATGCACTATGGACACAGGTAGCTTTTATACTGGGATCCCAAACTCTGAGGGCATTTGGGTGGTCCTGGTTGTCCTTGCACCTGTGGATCTACAGTATGAAATGCTAGAATTATTACTGGAAATACTTCTTATCGTATTGACAATTATTTTTGCTTCAATAACCAGTTTTTTTGGATGGAACAGAGCTATAAAAAACTGTTCATATCAGACTGTTCCCTGTTTACACATTCTTTGCATCTCAGTACTGATATGGCTGAAATACAGTCAGGTCCATAAATGTCAGGACATCGACACAATTCTAATCTTTTTGGCTCTATACACCACCACAATGGGTTTGAAATGAAACAAACAAGATGTGCTTTAACTGCAGACTTTCAGTTTTAATTTGAGGGTATTTACATCCAAATCAGGTGAACGCTGTAGGAATTACAACAGTTTGTATATGTGCCTCCCACTTTTTAAGGGACCAAAAGTAATGGGACAATTGGCTGCTCAGCTGTTCCATGACCAGGTGTGTGTTATTCCCTCAATATCCCATTTACAAGGAGCAGATAAAAGGTCCAGAGTTCATTTCAAGTGTGCTATTTGCATTTGGAATCTGTTGCTGTCAACTCTCAATATGAGATCCAAAGAGCTGTCACTATCAGTGAAGCAAGCCATCATTAGGCTGAAAAAACAAAACAAACCCATCAGAGAGATAGCAAAAACATTAGGTGTGGCCAAATCAACTGTTTGGAACATCCTTAAAAAGAAAGAACGCACCGGTGAGCTCAGCAACACCAAAAGACCAAGGAAAACAACTGTTGTGGATGACCGAAGAATTCTTTCCCTGGTGAAGAAAACACCCTTCACAACAGTTGGCCAGATCAAGAACACTCTCCAGGAGGTAGGTGTATGAATGCCAAAGTCAAAAATCAAGAGAAGACTTCACCAGAGTGAATACAGAGGGTTCACCACAAGATGTAAACCATTGGTGAGCCTCAAAAACAGGAAGGCCAGATTAGCGTTTGCCAAACAACATCTAAAAAAGCCTTCACAGTTCTGGAACAACATCCTATGGACAGATGATACCAAGATCAACTGGTACCAGAGTGATGGGAAGAGAAGAGTATGGAGAAGGAAAGGAACTGCTCATGATCCAAAGCATACCACCTCATCAGTGAAGCATGGTAGTGGTAGTGTCATGGCGTGGGCATGTATGGCTGCCAATGGAACTGGTTCTCTTGTATTTATTGATGATGTGACTAGTGCTGACAAAAGCAGCAGGATGAATTCTGAAGTGTTTCGGGCAATATTATCTGCTCATATTCAGCCAAATGCTTCAGAACTCATTGGATGGCGCTTCACAGTGCAGAGGGACAATGACCTGAAGCATACTGCGAAAGCAACCAAAGAGTTTTTTAAGGGAAAGAAGTGGAATGTTATGCAATGGGCAAGTCAATCACCTGACCTGAATTCGATTGTGCATTTTTGTTACTTGCTGAAGACAAAACTGAAGGGAAAATGCCCCAAGAACAAGCAGGAACTGAAGACAGTTGCAGTAGAGGCCTGGCAGAGCATCACCAGGGATGAAAATCAGCGTCTGGTGATGTCTATGCGTTCCAGACTTCAGGCTGTAATTGACTGCAAAGGATTTGCAACCAAGTATTAAAAAGTGAAAGTTGGATTTATGATTGTTAATCTGTCCCATTACTTTTGGTCCCTTAAAAAGTGTGAGGCACATATACAAACTGTTGTAAATCCTACAGCGTTCACCTAATTTGGATGTAAATACCCTCAATTTGAAAGCCTGCGGTTAAAGCACATCTTGTTTGTTTCATTTCAAATCCATTGTGGTGGTGTATAGAGCCTAAAAGATTAGAATTGTGTTGATGTCCCAATATGTATGAACCTGACTGTATATAGATAGCATTATCTTTATTTTGTAGGGTCCATGGGGAAATCAGTGTAAACACAAAGAAGGCGCCTCTAAGTGCAGTATAAACAATTTTATTACAGCCAAAGGGTTAAAAACGTACTAGAAAGTGGTAATTGACAGGCACATCAATAGCTCCTGTGAGAGATGCAGTCCAGCGCTGAATGGGATCCTGGGCATGAGTCCTTTGTGCAGATGTAATTACAGCCCATCTGACCAGCGGGGAGTGTAGGCAGAGAGGCTCTTCAGTATGGATTTGTGACACCAGGAATCAGTTGTGCAGCGAGCACACAGCACCAGACCAGCTTGTGACGACACACGAAGTGCTCCCGGGGCCGGCGTGGAATGCACGGAACCGGAAATGACGTCAGGGGGCGGGACGCGTTTCAGAGCGAATCAGTGGCTCCTTCCTCAGCGGATGGGCTGGATAGCTGGGATTACTTCCTTTTTATTTTAGCTGTGGGCGTGACCCTGGGCAGGGCCAGCCTCAAAGTGTCAGCAGAGAAGGACTTGTACAGGGGGATACGTGACCAAAACATAGCAGAACATGGATAAGTGGGGGACAAAGAAACAAACAGAAAAAATAACAGAAAAAGCAACACAAGGGTACATTCATAAAATTGGTGGTGCATCGGATCTCTATTTGAATACTTCTGTGGGGATGCCACTACAAGCATGGGAGTGCTAGAAAGCCTGTGTGAGGCTATAGAACAGTGCACAAAGGAGCTGATATATTTGTAACGCACTAAAAGCACAACATTGAGAGATTGCAAAATGCCCAATTATGCATGTATTGGCATAGGGTGATGTGAAGGTACACTCATGGGTAGTGAATATAGGAAGTAAGGATTATAAATATGGTAATGATAAAATTAAAAAAAAATGTATTTTTAAAAATAAAATTAATAACATTAAAATAAAAATTTGGAAATTTGCGGTGATTTGGCAATTGCGGTAATTAGGAAATTTGCTGTATTTCGGCAATTGCGGTAATCGGAAATTGGGAAATTCGCGGTAATTCGGCAATTGCAGTAATTCGCGGTAATTCGGCAATCGGAACAGCCGAAAATTCGAAAATAACAAAGAACATTTGAATTAATAGCTAACTAAAATATAACTAATAAATTATAGGTATTGGAATTTCCTTGAAAATTTGGCTGTTAGTAAACTTAAATATGAAATTTATCACAAACAGCCATATTTTCAAGGGAATTCCAATAGCTATAATTTAAATAGTTAGTTATTATTTCAAATGTTCTTTGTTATTTTCGGAATTTCCGAATTTTGGATTTTCGGCTGTTCCGATTTTAGAATTTCCGAATTACCACAATTGCCGAAATACCGCAAATTTTGAGTTTTCAAATCGGAAAAACGAACGCTCGGAAAAATTCGGAAATTCGAAATTTGTCCAAAGTGCCAAAGTTTGCAAAATTCTGTAAAAACTAAATTTGGAACGAAACAAATTGCACAAGCCTAGAAATCAGCATAACTTCACTCTTATTTGAATTCCTGCATGCCTACAATCTCTATCACTCTGGATATCATCCAAAAGCAGATACATTCCTTTAATGCAAAAATAAGCCAACACAATGGGTGCAGTTTAACTGATTTCAGGCACACCTTTAATCTCTTTCACTCTGGATATGAGTAAAAACAGATACATTTCCTTGATGTTAAAATTAGCCAACACAATGGGTGCCTTTCATCTGACTTATTTGGTAATCAGACTTATAGAAATGGAAAGAATTGTACTTTTTTATGCTATAACCTGGGTTTCCCAAAGACCTGTGTGTCTGTGCTAGAATACTATATTGGTTGCACTGGCTCCTTTACCCCATGGTTAGTGCTGATCCAGACTTTCATTGCACTGGAGGTGAGGTAACATTGTTACCGGTTGCACAGCAAGTCAGATGGACAAGTGTATTAAAAATGGTCACAATTCCTGCCCACGCTATAACTGAAGTAAAGCTACAGCATGGCTCTCCAGTTCTGGGAGGACGCCCCCCTCTCTGTGATCGCTGTGTCCTTTGGATACAGCTGATTACAAATTGCAGTAAAGAGCCAATCACAGCGACCCTTTACCATGTGATCAGCTGTGTCCAATCATAGCTTATCACATATAAACAGACATTGTTTACACTGGTAATCAGGACACATATCATCAGAGCCCTGATTATCAGTGCAGCCTATCAGTGCCCATCAGTGCAGCCTTCCCAGTGCCCATTAGTGCAGCCTCATCAGCGCACATCAGTGAAGAAGAAAAATGATTTATTCTTCAGTGCAGCCTCGTCAGTGCTTCATCATCAGTGACCATCAATGCCCCTATTAGTGCTCATTAGGGATGGTCCCAATAAGGGCAGGATTAACATAGGGGCTATGGGAGCTGCAGCTCCAGGCCCCTACCATAAAATGGGCCCCGGCTGGCCAGACTCACTGTACACAGGGCTGGTGCCAGCATAAGGCAGCCCAGATGGCTGCCGGGGCTTCTCTTAAGAAAAGCTTATGCTGGCACCACCCCCGCTCGCACGTTTCTTTCGCTCGGCACAGCAGAGTACAGAGACAGACAGCACAGTTCCGTGCACTGTGAGCTTCAGTGCTGCCTCCACCTACATTTCCATCTGCTCTCCCGGCCCCTCCTTCTCTCTCTCAGTCAGTTGTAGCAGACGATGGCTGATTTCTCCCCCTCCGGCGCTCGCTAGAACCCCTGTCACTGTCACAGACTCCCACCTCTAGTACAGCACTGACACAATCGCCGCTGAACTGGAGGTGTTTCAGCTGAGAAGGAGCCCGGGAGACCAGGGGGAGGAGCCGAGTGAGAGCAGGGGGCGGGGCCAGCAGGCACAGGAAGTTGAATGGCAGAAATGTAGATCCTCGGAGGAAGGTAGCAGGGCATGGTTTAAATGCCTTTCTGTGTCAGAATGTCTTTTATTATACAGCCCCCCCCCCGCCTGCATGTACGGGGGGGGTGACCCTCTGTAGGGTGAGCACATGGGGAAAAGAGGACAGAGAAGGAGAGATGGGGGGCAATCAGAGAGGCTACACAGAGACAGGGACAGAACAGAAGACATGGGGAGGGGGCTCTGCTTTGCTCAGTGGGGGATCTGTGAGCTGATCCCCGCAGGGGTGGAGCCCACTCTGCTCTATGGGTGGTCAGATGTGAACAGACTTTGTTGTCCATTTACACCTGACTGCGATCTGATTAAATCCGCCCAGACGGAGGGGAACAGATCTCCCGCTGCTCCAAGAGAATAAAGGGTCCAATTGGGTCCGCCTGAAAAACAGACAGGCGAACCCAAGTGGACTTCTCATGTAAAAGTGCAATGTGATAGAGAGAATAGTTAATATATGTACATTCCAAAGCATTCATACAAAAAGTCCAATAACATTGTGTCATGATAAACTTGTGCAGATCCTCTGCAAGCTATTTGCACCAACTTCGGTGTAACATCACCTAGACACCAGAGCACGCACCATCTGCTTACCAATAAATGTGTCCTCTTAAAATTATGAGGTCATGTGTGCTTGTCATCTGCCTTATATTTGCAGGCACTTCACTCAAAAAACGACAATGCCGGTATGATGGCTTTCTCCCAAAAGCCATCCAGTCCAATACCAACCACAGGAAACCCTGTATATGCAGAGAATAAAGCACACTATAGTGCATTACCAAGCTAAGCAAACAATTTGCCTCTTTATCAGAGTAAAGTTTGCTGTAAGTACATTACTTTAATAAACAGCACATTATGTCCTGATAATGCATTATAGCGTGCTTTATTCTTTGCATATACAGAGTTTCCTGTGGTTGGTACCGGACTGGATGGGGTGGTTAAAGGCCGCTTTTGGGAGAAAGCCATGATACCTGTATTTTTGCTTTATGAGTGAAGTGGCTGCAAATATCCAGCATATGACAAGCACACATGACCTCATAAGTTTATGATTTCAACAATTTTGGTAAGCAGATGGTATGTACTTTGTCTTAGTGATGTTACACTGAAGTCGGTGCAAACAGCTTGCAGTAGATCTGTAAAAGTTTATCACAGCACAATTTTATTGGACTTTTTATATGAAATGTATGTTTTATGCATATTATTGATTGCACTAGCACTTTGTAATGTACATGCATTAATTATTCTTTATATTTATCACATTGCACTTGTTTGTAGTTCTGCAAACTCTGGTGTAAAGAGGAACTCTGATATAAGGGGAGCTTTGTCGCCAGAGCCCCTTACATCAGAGTTGCCAGTGTTCCCCCTTAAATCAGGATGCCCAGAGCCCCTTTTCATTAAAGTTCCCCATTACAGTGTAGCACTGCCCCCTTGAGGGTGGCTGAAAGAATCAATTCCCCCTTGGATCTCCTCAGTCAGAGGGTCCTCCACCACCCCTGACAGTCTGAGTTCACTCATTTTTACCAGTTGTTATAACTAATAACTCTATTTTAGTAAGGGAGACCACAACACAAGTAGTGTTAGAAAGGTTTACTTTTAACTCTTATTTCTGAGAAAGAATAACAACTGTGGATAGTAAATAGTACAATTCTTCACATAAGTAGTCAACTTGATGGTTCTGACGAACAAAAGGAGCAAGTGATTTGTACATTTTCACTACTCCCTGTATTCTCCAACAATATCAAAAACTGAGAACAATTTCTACAACTGAGTTTAAACAATACCTAATGGGTCTTTGCAAAAAAAAGTAATTTGAATATGTCTACTGAAATTTAACAAATGGAATACTAGAGTAAATCCCTATCTCAAACTGATGATCCAGAAGGTAAATTGGTACCACTCAATGGATTCTGTAGCAACGTCTTATCAGTATTCTACAATGCACAATTACACTATATAATTAAGCAGTATATCTAAAGTTAAGCAAATACACTTAACAACCTTGGCCTATGTATTTTTCCTAATGTTCTAGGATAAAGAGTTCTTAAGAGGTAGACCAACACCAAGCAATAGCCCTGAGTATATAAGTGAGGAAAAATATAGGTAAATGCAGTTGCAGTTCTCCTGTCTTGTAATGTCCAAGCAATCTTTTGCCGGCAATAAGAATTAGGTACCTATGAATACTGTGTTCTAATCAGTAAAATGAGGCACAAATAGGGGAAATTCCACTTATTGAATAAGATTAGTCACAGCTGCTGCTAAACGGTATTCCAAGAGGCAATAAAGATATGCTGCAAGAGAGTATGTGTAATTCTATGTGTGGGCATGAAGCCCTCTCACCAGTTCCAAGGGACTGTTTGAAGATAAACCATCCGACGCTCAGTCACTGATGCTGGGAATGCTGGGACCATTAGTTCCTGTAGACTGCTTGCTCTTGGGAGGTGTAAAGCATCAGCTGCACTGCTTGCAGCCCTCCTGATTGACAGATGTGACTGTTGCAGTAGCTGGCACGGCTTCTATCCAGATTCAGATGTATTTTTGTTTGCTCACTGTGTTTTTGGAGAGCGGATACTAGCTGTATCACCTGATGATGATTTCAGTCCGCTGGAGTGATTTGCTTAGGCCGCAGGCAACAGCAGCATGCAGGGCTCCTCTTTGGTCGATCACGCTATCTCAAGAGTTCCCTTCCCCTTAAATAGTCCTCCTACAATGCATTGCACCTCCCAGAAGTCTTCAGTTCAGCACAGCCTGATGGGAAATGGAGTCCTTCTCAGTAAGAGTCTGCTGACCATTTCCTCGTTCTGCACTACAACTCCCATAAAGCATCATCCTGGCTGCAATTACAGTCTCTTCCAAAAGCAATCACTAGAGGGAGTTCCCATGTTAAGCAATGTACACCATTGTCTGTATGCAAGAGGAATATTTCAGAATTCCTGGCTACAACAGTATAAAGGGAAACTCTGCAGCTTCTGATGAAAGGACTCATTCAGGCAGGTGGTGAGTCTGATCCTCCCGGCAGAGCTGCTTTCTGAGGTCGGAGTGGTGAAAGGATAGTGGGGGGGCACCAAAATGGGCCTCCGCCTATGTAAACAAAAATCCTGGCACCGGCCCTGACTGTACCTGTTATTTTCTGTCACTTGGTTTACAGAAGTCCGGCTTCTGTGTTTACAAGTGACATCACACTGCTCAGTGGTGTCGGGGGGGGGGGGAGCACCGCTGGTTTGCAGAGTGGGGGGGATCTCCATCTCCCACTAGTTTGACAGAACACAAGTGACACACGAGGACCCCCCCCCCTGGACCTGTCCATCATAGGATCCGACCCATTCTTGGAGGCGGGACCTCGTGTGTTACTCAGCTGAGCCAGGGCCTGCTCTGTGTAAACCGGCTCTCCTCTTCAGATGCCTGGACACAGCCTCAGCCAGCTGAGCCAGGTAAGGCTGATTGGATGAGGCTGGTCACTGATGAGGAGACTGCATTACTGGGCACTGATCAGGCTGCATTACTGGGCACTGATGGCTGGGCACTGATCAGGCTGCATTACTCGGTACTGATGGCTGGGTACTGATGAGGCTGCATTAATGGGCACTGATGAGGCTGCATTACTCGGCACTGATGGTTGGGCACTGATGAGGCTACATTAATGGACACTGATGGATGGGCTCTAATGAGGCTACATGGATGGGCACTGATGAGTCTGTACTGATGAGCAGTGATGGCTGGGTACTGATGAGGCTGTACTGATGGGCACTGATGGATGGGCACTGATGAGGCTGCATTAATGGGCACTGATGGGTGGGCACTGATGAAGCTGCATTGATGGGCACTGATGAGGCTGTACTGATGGGCATTGATGGCTTGGCACTGATGAGGCTGCATTAATAAGCACCGATGGCTGGGCACTGACAAGGCTGCATTGATGGGCATTGCCAATGCCCCTCATTCCAGCCTCCCAGGTGCCCATCAATGCAGCCTAACCAGTGCCCATCAATGTAGCCTCAGCAGTGCTCATCAACACAGTCCTCATTAATGCTACATTGGTGAGGCTGCATTGATGGGCATTGGTGACTTGAGGCTGCATTTATGGGCACAGGTAAGCCTGCACTGATGGCTGGGCATTGATGATCTGTATATTACACTGTCATGAACCCAGTGCTCTGTGTATTATGCTCTCCTGAACCCATCACTCTGTGTATTATGCTTTCCTGAACCCTGTGTTATGCATTCCTGATTTTATTGAACAATGTCCCTTTAAGACTCTCCCACTGCACAATTTGGCCAAACCTACCCTATGATGTGCCGCTCTCTCCCATAGGAAGGGGGGGGAGCTCATGCACCTATTCTCTGAAAAGAAAAGCCCTGGGTCCAGCCGCCCAAAAAGAACAGGCCACGCATGGAAAGCAATGGGCCGACAGGGAAAGATCTCCCCTGGCCTGACCGGTCATGCATTCCGCATGTGCCACCTGGGCTGGGAGGCGAGATTAATAACGAGAACCACAGACAGTCCTAATGGAAGCCAGGTATTCAGCTTCTGTAGTGTTGTGCTAGGGCACACAGCTGTGCCCTTCAACCTCACCTCAGGGAGCGTCACGCACATCAATGCAGTGCTCCTATGGAAGCCTGGGACTTACATAGCATTGGGCCTGTGCCGCTGCATCCTTTCACTTTCGCCCTTAAGGCCCACCACAATCCTCAGCACCAGTCCCATAATGCTCTTAATCCGGCCCTGGTCCCGATGTTTAAGCTGAACGTAAGTTTGATTCGAACTTCGGCTGTTAGTTTGTTAGCAGAACAAACAAACGTATGGGGCGTTCGTGGCAAATTTGAGCACCGCAATGCGCCCCATGATGCACTGCAAGATCACAGTGCATTGACGGCTGCTGATTGGCCAAAGCATGCACCTGATCTGCATGCTTTGGCCAAGTACAGCACGATCTGCTGTGAGAGCCATGATTGGCCAAAGGGGCAGGCTGACTTTGGCCAAACATGGCTCAAGGGGGCTAAATCCACGCCCCACACTATATAAGGCTGCTTACACGGTGGCCGTTTGTAGTGTCTTGGAGTGGAGATTGAGAGAACTTGAGCTAGATTAGGCAGCTTAGTTAGTGGCATGCAGGCAGTTTAATATATATGGTCGATTAGCTTGTGGGGATCAGCTTTTCAGAGGAATAGAGTCAGCGTGCAGATAATTTTCTTTAAAGTCTGGCAGCTTGCCAGGTTTGTTAATAAAATAAGGTTTTCAGGTAAAACAAAACATAAAAATAAATCCTTGCCGTCCGGCGCTAAACTAAACAATATGGTTTCCTCACTATACGGTGTGGGGTTGGCCCTCGACACCCACAAAACATAAACAAAAAGGCAAACCTTGTCTTTTAAAGTCCAAACAAGCACAGGGCTCCCTCAGATCCCTCTCTCTCTCTGAGTATCAGGCTAGAGCCAAAGTGGGTCATTAAATTCAGCTCAAGAGGGGTTTGGGTGGACCCAAAACTCCGGGCCGGTACTGGCTCTACCATAGTGGCTGGCAAAATCTGGATTGGACTCTCACAAGTCCACTCCAAGTGCACGCATGCGAGGTGACAAATATTGCCCGTCCATTATCGCGCCTCGCATAACATCACATACAGTGGGGATCGAAAGTTTGGGCACCCCATGTAAAAATTTGTATTAATTTGCATAAAGAAGCCAAGGAATGATGGAAAAATCTCCAAAAGGCATCAAATTACAGATTAGACATTCTTATAATATGTCAACAAAAGTTAGATTTTATTTCCATCATTTACACTTTCAAAATAACAGAAAACAAAAAAATGGCGCCTGCAAAAGTTTGGGCACCCTGCAGAGTTAATATCTTGTACTGCCCCCTTTGGCAAGTATCACAGCTTGTAAACGCTTTTTGTAGCCAGCCAAGAGTCTTTCAATTCTTGTTAGAGGTATCTTTGCCCATTCTTCCTTACAAAAGTCTTCCAGTTCTTTGAGATTTCTGGGCTGTCTGTCAAATTATGTTTAAAAATGTACCCCACGGGTTTGAAAGCTAGGGGTGACATACACTACAATACGCTCCGCGCT
>BLSH010234146.1:97990-113131 GCA_018402905.1 Glandirana rugosa | reverse complement strand
CGTTTCGTTGGACAGAGTTTAATCTGCAAATCTCCAACTCTAAGCAGCGGTATTTGAAATCTCAAATTCCCCCAACAATCTGATCGTAGAGCACGATCATAGCGATCGTTGTTCTATGCAGAGCTTGATCTGCAACTCAAAGCAGCGGTATGTGAAATCTCTAATTTCTGCTATCTGTCCTCAGAGCAACAGCACAGACAGCAGTAGTAAAGTAATCTATCTCAGGATGCAGGATCAGGTCTTAAAATGGCTAAAATCTGTCCCTCACGCCGTCAGCTACCTTTCCCTACACTAACCCAAGGAGCATGTGACTGCAGCACTGTGACTCCAGCTTATAAAGAGGCTGGGTCACATGATGCACCGGCCAATCACAGCCATGCCATTAGTAGGCATGGCTGTGATGGCTTCTAAGGGCAAACCAGTGAAACGCTTGTTGATTGGCTGCCCTGCAGCTTCTCAACACGTGGAGTAAAATAGCAGAACCCCGGACCGAACCCGAACGATTTTTGAAATGTCCGGGTCCGGGTCCGTGCCACGGACACCCTAAAGTTCGGTACGGACCCGAACGTTACAGTCCGGGTTCGCTCAACACTAATCACAATATATTAATTCCCAATAAGCAGCGCCTAGCCCAGCCGTGTATATATTTTTCACTGATTCCCTTCTCCTCTAGGGGGGGAGTTTCCTGGGTGACAGCAGGCTTACTGCAAAAAAAAAAAAATTCTAAGCGCTGTACCCACCTATTCCCTTTTCAGTGAATTAATTGGAATACATTATTGGAAGGAAACAAATAGAGTAAAAATAAAAAGAGGGGTGTTAAATGAGATATGTTATCCAGTTCAAATATGGAGTTAGGAAGGTGCAATGTTTTGCTTGATATAGGCATGTTTTTGAGTCAGTATGTAGCATTCTCTCAGTGAAACCGGTCAGGGTCATTATCCCTTTCCAGCTACCTGCTCCTGTGGCACTGATGGCTCCTGGCATCTGATATTCTACCCAATATGAACAAACTATGGATGGGGACACTTGTTGGATAAGTACCATGTGCTTTGATTAAACCTTCTTGCATTATAGGTGTGCGCAGCCTATTGCATTAGGGTGTGCACCCCAAATATATAAAAACAAAGACGGTGTTAGTAGGGAAATGTATGGTGTCAGTAGAGCAGTGGACTTGTCAGCAGGGCAGAGATTTGTGTCAGTAGTTTTTCATTTTTATTATTTTACTTATTTATTGTTTTTTACAATTTTTTAGGAGCCCTATTGGGAGGCTTTGGTGAAATATCAGCAGGGAAATATGTGCCGCACAGGGTGATTAGGGTGTGCCTAGGCACACCTGGCACACCCTCTGCGCACGCCTATGGATGACTTATTCTGGATTAAAGCGGAGTTCCATTCAACTCATGAAAACAATATACAAACGATACAAATATTGTAGTTGCTGAATTTTAATATTAGGACACTTGCCTGTCCAGGGACCCCACAATGTCATCACCCCAGCCAATTTTTGGATCAGCTCTCGGGTGCTGCCGCCGCCATTTGTTGTAAGGGAAACTGGCAGTGTTCACAGCCAGTTCCTTACTGTGCATGGGCAAAGTGCCTTGCGCTTTCTAACTGGCGGTGGAGGAAGGAGGATGGGGCCAAACTTCTGAAGGACCTCTCCGCGGTGGAGTCTCATGGAAGTGGGGATGGGTACCTGTCAGAAACAGGTACCCGTTACCCCATGAAATGTGCCAAATGTGGCACCGGAGGGGGGGAGGCAGATAAGCAGAGCTTCCACTTTTGGGCGGAACTTCACTTTAACTTTATAGCTGTGAAGCCTTCTGATTATATGTTGCTCTATAGTGGATTGTTTTTTTTTTTATCATTTCTGTCTGCTGTCTCTTTACTATACTTCCTATATCTGCATGAGTCACTGCTGATGGGTTATCTCAACTCCAAACAGTCACAGGTGACTGGAGAGCGGAGATCCAGCACACAACCTGCAATTGATAGCCTCGGGTGTGCATGTTTCCTTATGAGACTGTGTAAGAGGGAGGGGTCTCAGATTATACTTAGCTCTCTTCTCTGTGCAATGAAGTGTGTGACATCAGATCCCCATCCCCTGCCTTCTGGAGCAGGGAGATCCTGTGTAAATTCTGCACTTGGAAAGGATATAGCGGTGAGAGGACTCAGATAAACAGGTACAACTTATGTAGGAGGATTTGCCTCATCTCTGTATCACCTGAGGCCAGTCACTTCACTGGGTTTATGTAAGGGTTTACAACCACATAAACTATAAGGCTTCATCCACACAGCCACAAACAGCCATACACTGCCAGGGTTCACAGTTATTTTCATCCAGTTGCAGCCAGTACAAAGCAATGACGGGCTGATAGAGAATCGGCTCTGGGCGAAGACTGTTTGCACACAGGGCATCTCATCTATCCCTAATTACATGTGGGCGGCACAGTGGTGTAGTGGTTAGCACTTTTGCCTAGCAGCAAAAGGGTCGCTGGTTCGAATCCCAACCACGACACTACCTGCCTGGAGTTTGCATGTTCTGGGTTTGTGTGGATTTCCTCCGGGTGCTCCGGTTTCCTTCCAAATGCCAAAGATTCATTGGCTCCTGTCTAAATTGGCCCTAGTATGTGTATGAATGTGAGTTAGGGATCTTAGATTGTAAGCTCTTTGAGGGTAGGGACTGATGTAAATGAACAACTTAAACTTAAATACAAAATTTGTCACAAACAGCCATATTTTCAAGGAAATTCCAATACCTTTAATTGAATAGTTATTTATTAGTTAGTTATTTAAATGTTCTTTCTTATTTTCACATTTTTGGATTCAAAACAATTCAAAATTCGAATTTCAGAAGATTGTTATATTTTATATTTTATTATATTCTATTCTATTGTTTTTCTATTCTATTGTATTCTCTTATGTTCTATTCTATTCACTGTGCCTGCGTGGGTTTCCTCCGGGTACTAGGGTTTCCTCCCACACTCCAAAGACATGCTGGTCGGTAAATTAGATCCTGTCTAAATTGGTCCTAGTATATGCATGAATGTAAGTTAGGGACCTTAGATTGTAAGCTCCTTGAGGGTAGGGACTGAGGTGAATGTGCAATATAGATGTAAAGCGCTGAGTAAATTGACAGCACTATATAAGTACCTGAAATAAATAAATTAAAAAAATAAAAATAATTTTCTATTCTATTCTAATCTTTTCTATTCGAATTTTGGAAGGTGGTTATAGATTCGATTTTAATTTTCTGTTCTATTGTTTTTCTATTCTATTATCTTCTATTTTATCCTCTTATTTTCTATTCTATTTTCTATTATTTTCTATTCTATTATAATCTTCTCTATTTGAATTCAAATTCAGTATATTCAAAATTTGTATTTCGGGAGATTGTTATATATTATATTCTTTCCGTTTTATTATATTTTTTCTATTGTTTTTCTATTCTATTCTTTTCTATTCTATTGTATTCTCTTATGGTCTATTCTGTTCTTTTCTAACCTTTCCTATTGAAATTCAAATTTGAATTCATTCTATTCGGCATTGGAATTTCGGAAAATGGTTTTATATATATATATATATATATATATATATATATATATATATATTCTATTTTATTCTATTCTGTTCTATTGTTTTTGTATTTTGTTCTTTTCTATTCTATTATAATCTTTTTCTATTTATATTCATTCTATTCGAATTTCGGAAGATATTCTGTTCTATTGTTTTTCTATTCTATTATTTTCTATTTTATTCCCTTATATTCTATTTTCTATTCTATTATAATCTTTTCCATTCGAGTTCAATTTCAGTCTATTCTAAAGTGGAATTCATTCTATTCGAAATTCGAATTTCGGAAGATTGTTATATATTATATTCTTTCTATTTTATTATATTATTTTTAATTATTCTTCTATTCTATTCTCATGTTCTATTCTATTTTCTATATTTTCTATTCTATTCTAATCTTTTCAAATTTAAATTTATTCGAATTTCGGAAAATGGTTATATATTCTCTGTTATTCTATTCTGTTCTGTTGTTTTTCTATTCTATTCTTTTCGAGTTAAGTTTTTATTGGGTTTTTGAAAAGGTATAACAAACGAAAGAAAGCAAAACAAGACCAGAAGGGGGTACAACATAAATAAGTACATAGGCCAATGGTATTACTAGGAATATTGCATTAATTATTGATGATGAGGAGAAGATGACTTAAAGACATACTTTGCAATGGTATGTAAGGACTTTCTGCTTCTGTAGGGAAACATAATTATAATATGCAGATACATGTTTACGTATTAATACAGCAAGTACATAATGTTACATTATGAATTTCAATAAGGTATGTATAGTGCAAAAATATGAGGCGTTATGTATACAGCCACATGTCCCATGCTCTCTGGAATTTTGGTAGGAAAGGGAGTTGATTGCCAGCAGTTTTTTGTGGGCTTTATTTGTGTTGACTGTGGCTATTACCTCTGACAAATTGGGAGTGAGTTGGGATTTCCATTTTGTGAGAATAGAGGATCTGGCTGCAAGTAAGATGTGCATGACTACCTGCCAATATTCTAGGGGGACTCCTATGTTTTATAAGGCTAGTTTTGGGCAAGTCGGGATGATTATACCAGTGCTTCTCGCTATGAGGTGGAAAATTTGTATCCAAAAGCTGGTCAACGCAGGGCAACTCCACAGTATATGTTGTAGGTTTCCCACCTGTCCACAATTCCGCCAACATTGGGGAGACTGGGAGGGGGAGAATTTTGATATTCTATAGGGTATATTACCATCTGTTTGTAATTTTCAGTGTCATTTCCAAGTGGGTATTGAAGTGGGAGGCTTTGTTGACAGAATGGAAGGCTTTGATCCAGGTGATGTCCTCTGTGCGGGCATTGTGAGCGTCCACTAAGGAGTTAAATGAGACAGAGTAATCGCCCATTGTGTTCTCCATAATATCCACTCTGTCTCCCAGAGCCTGAGCCTCTTTATGGCACTGATTCACACTTGTCACTAAGTCAGCTACCAGGGAGGCCTTTAATGACAGAATCAAATCTTTTAACAGAGTGTCAGACACTGGCTGACCTGTGGTGGGGAAAGCAGCAATGGGATCCTCTATGGGTGTTTGAATGTTCTCCCTGGGAGTGTGGGGCTCGCTGACCTCCATGCCTCACTGTATCTGGGAGGAGATTCCCTGTGTGGCTTGGACTTGACAGGGCTTTGCATTGATGGGCGAGAGTTACCCGAGGGAGTCCCGCTGCTGCCCCCCATTCGGGTTACCTTGCTGCTGGAGTCTGCGGCTTGTGATGAGGCCTTGTTTTCACACTGCATGGCGTGGGCTCCGCTGCCATTTTGTTGTGGACCTTTAGGGATGTATGGGAAGAATCCCGGCATCTTCCATGGCCATGTGTCGCTGTTGTGGCACTTAGACATAGCGACCGCATTCCTGGATCTGGTGTTTGTGGGCGGCTGGAGTGCAGTGGATGGCTCCTTTCGGTCTGTTTCCCCCGGCGGTCGAGCTGAGCTCCTGAGCTAAGCGGCCCTATTGGAGCTTGATCGGCAGAGCCCCCCCCCATGGCAACATAACATTTAAAGATTAACTACGGAAAATTAATATAGATGCCTAGAGCAATGTAGGGTTGACTTGACAATATCTCTATGACTACATTTGAGTTGCCTAAATAATTTTTAAATTATTTTTTAAGGAAATATAAAGCTTTTGTTTCTAAGGTTTTGGCAGATTCTCTCCAAGGCTACCATTGCCGATTTTCCCTTCTAAAAGGGTCAGTTGCCTGGCTGTTATACTGATCTTCTTGCTTCCATATATTGGGGTTGATTTACTGAAACAGGAGATTGCAAAATGTGGTGCAGCTCTGAATAGAAACCAATCAGCTTCCAGGTTTTTTTTGTCAAAGCTTAATTGAACAAACCAAAGTTAGAAGCTGGCTACCATGCACAGCTGTACGGAATTTTGCAATCTCCATTTGTAGTAAATAAATCCCATTGAGTCTGTAACCTGCACAGAAGTATGCAGATAAAGGCTACTATATTTGTCTGACTTTCCTGATGCAATAGAATCTCCATTATTTCTCTAAGGACTTGCTCAGACATGCAACTACAGCCCTGGCCAAAAGTTTTGAGAATTACACAAATATTAATTTTCACAAAGTCTGCTACTTAAATGTTTTTAGATGGTTTTGACAGATGTTACTATGGTATACTGAAGTATAATTACAAGCATTTCATAAGTGTCAAAGGTTTTTATTGACAATTACATTAAGTTTATGCAAAGAGTCAATATTTGCAGCATTGACCCTTCTTTTTCAAGACCTCTGCAATTCACCCTGGCATACTGTCAATCAACTTGTAGGCCACATCCTGACTAATGGCAGCCCATCCTTGCATAATCATGCTTGAAGTTTGTCAGAATTTGTGGGGTTTTTTTTGTTCACCCGCCTCTTTAGGATTGACCACAAGTTCTCAATGAGATTAAGGTCTGGGGAGTTTCCTGGCCATGGACCCATAATTTTGATGTTTTGTTCCACAAGTTACTTAGTTATCACTTTTACCTTATGGCAAGGTTCTCCATCATGCTGGAAAAGTCATTGTTCCTCACCAAACTGTTCTTGGATGGTTGGGAGAAGTTGCTCTCGGAGGATGTTTTTGTACCATACTTTATTGATGGCTGTGTTCTTAGGTAAAATTGTGAGTGACGCAATATGAGAATGAGGGAGGCAGTGAAAAAAATTAAGCTAAGTGTCTTCAAAAACGAAACAAAATTAAAACAAATATTGATGTGTGATGGTCACAAAATGACTCCTGTAAACAAGTATATGACAAAAAATCCCTTTGTGCAAGTAATTGTTAAATTATCATAAGTTAAACAACCTGTAAAAGTGCCTGTCAAGAGTGTGCAATCCTATGCAAAAAAAGTGCAAAAAATGCTCAAAGTGACAAAGTGACATATATGAAAAAAAGCGTTATAGTCCATAGGTTATTGCAATAAATCGTGGATCAACAATCTTCACAGTTTCATGTGCACCGTTATTATGCCAAAAATCATACACAAATCCTGTTGTATAAGTCACTCTTCTCCAAACACCCAGTGTGTGCCTCCACCAAGCTCACTAAATGGACTCACCAGACGGAGTGGCTGGTCTCTCTATGAACCAGCAATCATGTTTCATTTAACCATTCATCAAGTTCTCCGCTGGTCACCATAAACTTTAATATACTCCGACCATCATATGAAAAGAAAAGGGCAGGAATCTCCCATAGCGTAAAACCATACTTTAAAATTTATTGAAGTAATAAAAACAGATTACACTCACATGTACAAAGTGTCCGACCCGACACTAAGGATTGTTTGTAAAAGCATGTGCCCGACCGACTCCGGCTAGTCTCAGGATCCCACAAGCCGCGAGCGAACGATTGTGGGTGGCGTGTTCGCCAGCAAACGTTCTGACCCGGCCCTACGTACGTTTCGTCTGAACGACGTCTTCACATGGCGGTACAAACGTCTGCCGGAACACGCTCCATTTTATGTAAGGGCAGGCCGTCTCCCCTCTGCCGCAAGGGGAGATCGTTCACCCAGTTGGTTATAACTAAACATTTACAAGGTAACATTAAACATTTGCAGGATAATGTTAAAACCATTTCTCTTTATATCAACTCCACCCTTATAATTATTTGTTCTTTTGCTCACAAATCTCCCACTATGCTCATCCTCTACTTCATCCATCCATTTTTTACTTAAGGGGGGCTCCGGACCTCATTTCCTATACCTTCTAAAGTTTTTGTACCCTAAAATACGGTTATTACTCTCTCCCTTCTCCTATACCACCACCAAACCTAGTTGGTACTCCTAAAAAGGGGCTTCTCTCTTGTTTTGTTGAGAAAGCAGTACAAAAAAGGGGGGGGGGCGGGAATTTTCAATTTTTCTTTAAAAATCTGTTAAAAAGCAATTGAGATCTATGTCCACATTGAATCCTTGGGGTTGCAAGGAACCTAGTCTATATACCCACTCTGTTTCCCTCTGTGACACTTCTTTTAATAAATCTGAGCCTCTCCAATGTTCCTGAATCCTATCTATCCCATAAAACACAAGTTGGCTTGGATCTCTGTTATGTGCTATTTTGAAATGTCGTGATACACTATGTCTATCGAACCCCTTTTTGATGTTCTGCACGTGTTCGTTTATTCAGATTTTTAGTTTTCTCATGGTTCTACCCACGTACTCAATGCGACATGGACATTCCAGCACATACACCACGTGGGTAGAATCACACGAGATCAGCGGTTTTATCTTATGCTCTCTCCCATTATGTAAGGCGGTGAAATCGAATCTCTTTCTTGGAGCTTTTTTCATGCTTTTGCATGCCTGGATAAAATCCTCTCATCTCCTCAAACAGCTTTACTCTTTTTGGTACGTTAATATTATTTTTTACCACTTTGTTACGTAAGGACTTATTTTTTCTATAAATTAATTTTGGTTGCAGGGGAAGTATTTTACTTAGGATTCCATCTTTCAATAAAATAGGCCAATATTTTTTAATAATTTCCTCTATTTTATGTGATGGTTTGGTTGAAATCCGTAATAAAATTCAATTCCATATTCTCCTTGCGATTTTTGTTTCTTTTTCAAGCTGGTTTGTCTATCCTTTGTTCCTATTTTATCCTTAGCTGCAATTAGGTATGTCCTATTTCTGCAAATCTATCGATCAAGGTATTGGTTTGTTCAACATAGTCAGAAGAATAAAACAATATTTGTTTTAATTTTGTTTCGTTTTTGAAGACACTAGTAGGAATTTAACACTATAAGGTTAAAGGGCACATGGCTTCATTTTTTTGCGCTGCCTCCCTTATTCTCATATTACGTACTTCATCTCCAGGGACTAGATCTCTGTTTTTTTGGCTAGCTGCAATTTCGTGGCATATGTGATCCCTATTAAGGTGCCAGGACTCGCCCCCTGATTATTAATACCTAAAGATAGTCCATAAGGCGCCATGTATCAAAAGTTTTCTGGCATTAAAAATTGTGAGTGAGCCCACTCCCTTGGCTGAGAAGCAACCCCACACATGAATGGTCTGTTGGCATGACACAGGACTGATGGTAGCGCTCAACTTTTCTACTCACAGCCATGATGGGAAAAATAATTCAAGCAATAAAAAAAAGTGCTGGTGTCAGTACTCTCTATCTCGGTGCTGGTGTCAGTGTCAAATTAGGGGGTTGCGAGGCCCCTGTGAGTGCGAGGCCTTAGGCAACCGCCTAATTTGCCTAATTAGAGAGCCGCCTCTGGGTGACTGTTCGTGTTAGGTACAATCTTAGTAGCAGCAATATCCTTGTCCGTGAATCCCTTTTTGTGCAAAGCAATGATGATTGCACGTGTTTCCTTGCAGGTAACCATGGTTTATAGAGGAAGAACAATGATTACAAGCACCACCCTCCTTTTAAAGCTTCCAGTCTATTATTCTATCTATCTCAATGAGCATTACAGAGTTATTTCCAGCCTTGTCCTGACACTGACACCTGTGTTAACAAGAGAATCTCTGACATTATGTAAGCTGTTTTGTGGCAGGGCTGAAATGCAGTGGAATTTTTTTTTTTTTAGATTAAGTTCATTTTCATGGCAAAGAGGGACTTTGCAATTAATTGCAATTCATCTGATCACTCTTCATAACATTATGAAGCATATGCAAATTGCCATCATTGCAGTAGACTTTGTGAAAATTAATATTTTGTTATTCTCAAAACTTTTGGCCAGGGCTGTATATTGCCTCCCCTCTGAAAGGGAATCCTTGTTTGAGGCACAAGCACTATGCACTTGACCAGCTCACGTTTGTTGATGGTACTGCATCTCATGCTGTTTAATTTTTGCCTTGGCATGTGTACAGATCTGAGCAGCTAGCTACATGCCTTAATTTAGGTGGGTGGACAGGAGGGTGGTAAAACAGCCACCTGCTTTTACCCCGGTTTCCCATGTGAATATGCCCTTAGGAAAGATTTACCCAACAAACACATGCACCCTCACTTTACTGCAATGTCTTACCTTTTTTTGTAATGTTCATATTCCTTTTTACGTCTCTCCGATGCAGATTTTAAATCGTCTGCAGGCAAATTGTCCTTGAGTTGATGGACCTGCACCCCTCCTTTTTTTAATGATTGGCAGGAACATGCACTCTTCTTGGGGACTGGAAAACTAAAACATAAATAAATTAAATGAGCATTGCATTAGAATGTTGTATATATATGACCCAACTTTCTGAGATATATACCAAATTCTGTAACCTTAACCATTTCCTTCCCAAGGATGTTCCTGAACGTCCTTGAGTTTCAGTGGTTATACCAGAATGATGCCTGCACTTACAGGCATCACTCCAGTATCTAAATTTGCAGCCGGCAATGCTCTTTCAGGCAGAAGTGATCTGAGTGGATAATTTGCCACTCAATCACTTCTGAGGGTGGCGGAAGGGGGTCCCACCCACCTACCGCCACCACCACCGCCTCTCCCGTGCTCTCCAGTTCCATTGCGGAGGCCGGGAGTGATGCGGCCGGCCTCAATGGTTGCATGGGACATGATGTTGTTCCCCTCTCTCTGTAACCCTGGAAACCGGGAGCAGTGAGCAGTTCATCACTTCTGGTTCCCTTTGTTTATCTCACTGCCAGCGACCAGGAAAGCAGCCGATCAGACCGATCTCAGTCTTATCTGTTACATGGGGGCCAGAGGAGAGATTTGGGGTTTCATAGACCCCAGATCTCTCCATAAAAGAGGACCTGTCATAGCCCATGCTATCACAAAGGATGCTGTTTATCCCTTATGATAGCAATAAAGTTAGTACAAAAAAAAATATGTAAAAAACAAAAAAACAGAATTGTGTAAAATAAAAAAAATAAGAAATTGAAAGCGCCCTTGTCCCACCGTGCTTGCACACAAATAGGGATGCATACGTTACTCCCGCACGCATATGTAAACAGTGATTGCATCACACATGTGAGGTATTCTCGTGAACGTCAGAGCGAAAGCAATAATTCTAGCACCTGACCACCTGTGCAACTCTAAACTGGTAAACTGTAAGGGCATTTAAAGCATCACCTATGGAGATTTTTAAGTACCGTAGTTTGCCGCCATACCACGGGCAGATGCAATTTTAAAGCAGGACATGTTAGGTATTTATTTACTCGGTGTAACATCATCTTTCACACTATGGAAAAATATTGGGCTAACTTTACTGTTTTTGTTTTTTAATTCATGGAAGTTTTTTTTTTCCAAAAAAAAAAACCGCTGAGCAAATACCATGTGACATAAAAAGTTGCAACACCCACCATTTTATTCTCTAGGATCTTTGCTAAAAAAATATATAGAATTTTTGGGGGTTCTAAGTAATTTTCTAGCAAAAAAACTTGATTTTTACATGTAGGAGTGAAGCGTCAGAATAGGCCTGGTAATGAGGTGGTAAAAATATATCTAAGCCTAGGTTCACATTGGAGCGATTTGTCATGCGATTTCAGAGATCAAATCACATGACAAATCGCAGCCTATTGGCAGAAATGGCACTGTCCAAAAGGGTGTGACACAGATTTTTCATCGCCGCACCAATTTGCAAAAGTAGTTCCTGCACTACTTTTGCAGATTTCAGGTGCGACAATAGACATCTGTGCATGAAGTCACACAGATGTCTATCAAGTAGAACCTGAAATCGCCCTGACCTTGCTAATTTGAAATCGCACTACTTCAAGTGAAGTAGCAGCGATTTCAAAGTAGCATCAATGTGAACTAGGGCTAAAGGTAATTTTTTTTGGCTTTGAAAAATTGAGGAATTAGACCACCTGTCAAGTTTTAATTGCCTGTGCCTCAGTTCCGAAGAATCATTCTCTCTATTTGTCCTGTTTACCATTACCACCCAGAGTGAAATTTAAAGAAAACTCAAATTTTGTCTTTTTGTGACAACCGGGGATTCCTGCACAGATTTCCTCTCACTTCCTGTATTGGCTATGGGACAGGAAGTGAAGGGAACTTTCCCCGGTGAGACACGGATAGCAAAAAAAATATGAATTTTAATTCAAATATATAAAAAAAGTTTTGCCTTCAGTTCTACTTTTTTTCAAATATTTATTTAAAATATATTTTAAAAAATCCAACCTACAAATTAAATTAAAGCAGAATTTTGCCAAAACAATTGAGAGGAGAAAGCTATTTTTTTTCAGCAGAGACATTCTATTGGGACTATTTATATAAATTTGCTTAAGGGTCCTTTCACATGTACGGAGCCCATCCGTTCATCCCCGCTGAGCCGGCAGATGACAGGTCCGTCTATGCACTCTGTGCAGGGACGGATCTGTCAGAGCTCCGCTCTCTTCTATGGGGGATCGGATGAAAATGGACAGTCTGTCCGTTTTCATCCGATCCACCAGACTGATGGAAAATAGGGTTTCTATCCGTCTGTATTTAGCGGAGCGGAGCGGATGTCAGCGGACATGTCACTGCTGACATCCGTCGCTCCATAGAGGAGAATGGAGTGAACGTTCAGGTCTGCCTGAAAAGCTGACAGGCGGACCTGAACGGACCATACGTGTGAAAGGACCCTAAAGTGTTACTAAACCCAGCAATATAAAAACAATTCATCTGTCCCCCCACAGTGCACACAGCTTCTAAATCTTCTCTTTTTTTTTTTTTTTTTTCAAAGAGATTTTATTGATTGTATATAACATGACAATGTATCAGAGTACAGGCAAAGATCCATTTGAGCCGTAGAAATACAAGGTAGATAATAGGTAACAAAAACATTGATAATCTTAGGATAGCAGGATATAGGTATCATAAGAACCGTGGGTACTGCAAATAATAATAGATTGGATGGATCTCCCTGTACATAATAAAGGTGTCAGAAACTTGGAGCTTAAGAGGGAGAGTGAGAAAGGGAGGGGGGGGGGGTATTCCACCCGAGGTCCAGGCTAATATAAAGGTTGAGGTCAATGAAAGTTCCCATTGTTTGAGCGGTATACAAATCTAGGTTGATTGGGAACGCATGGTTCCTTGTGTATGGGAATGTAGCTAGGTTTTCCGGTATCTGAAAGAGTTCTGCAGGGTCCCAACTTCGTCTTGAGATAAGGTAGCAGTAATAAAGGGCATCCATTTACGGAAGAATAGGTCGTAGTGTTTTGGGTGGTTGAGATCTGTATTAATTTTGTCCTTGTAGAATAATGTGATCATTTCTTTTCTGATCTGGGGAATGGAGGGGCTCATATTGGTAGTCCAGTTTTTGAGAATGGCCCGTCGGGCCACTAGAAGGCAGGAGAGCGTCCAGTCCCTGATCAGAGGATCAATGGAGAGAGGTTGAGGGGAGCGAAGGATAAGCTGTTTGTCCCAATGACCGAAAATTAAAAGAAGAGGATCCTTAGGGAGATGTAGTAGGGTTATGCTGAAGATAAAGGTGATGACCTGGTCCCAAAAAGTTTCAATGAAGGAGCATGACCAGAAGCGATGGTGCAAGGACGGCCTAGGTTGATTGCAGAGAGGACAAAGGGAAGCTGAGGGATTGTCTTTATCGAAAATAAAAGGGATATATGCTCGGTGTATGAGCTTGAGTTGAGTCTCCCTCCAAATTTCATTGGGGGTGATTTTGAGAGTTTTTCTATACCCGTGCATAATTTTTTCCACGAGGTCCGGGATAGGGAAGTGTTTGGTCCAGTGGTCAGTCGATGTCTTTCCCGCATGGGCTAGTGAGAGCAGTAGAAAAGGCTTGTAGATGTTAGATATGGTGTAGGAACCCCCTTGTATGAGGTTATCAATGAAGGTTTTCCGGAATCTCTTGCTTGGCTCTGAGCATACCGACCGTAGGAAGCTTGAACATTGCCAGTAGTGAAAAATGTGAGATTTTGGTATAACATATTTATTGGTCAGGTGGGTGAAGCTGTGAGGCAGACCAGTCGTTTCGTCACATAGGGAGGAGAAAGTTCCAATACCGCACTGGGCCCAGCATTGAAAGATAGATTGGTTCATTCCCGGTGAGAAATTTGGATTCCCTATTAGAGGGAGGTAAGGAGAGATAAAAGGAGGGGTCTTGGTAAGTTTCCTGTATTCTCTCCATGCCAATGTTGTGTCTCTAATGAGGATATTTTGTTGAATAGCAGAAGGGAGGGATTTCCACTTGACATGCAGGATGGCTACCAGTGACAGAGGGGTGACCATTGAGGACTCTAAATGAAAATTTGAGTAGCGGGAAGATTGCTTGATCCAGTCCATGCTGTAGTGAAGAAGGCAGGCTATGTTGTACAATCTAATGTTGGGGAGGCCTATACCTCACTCGCTCCTGGGAAGGTGCAGTTTGGGAAGAGCTATACGTGGTCGCTTCTGATTCCAGAGAAATCTGGATATGGCTTGGTTTAATGCTTGGACATCTTTGTGCTTCAATAACAGAGGTATGGTTTGAAGTGGATACAGAAGGCGCGCGAAGCTGACCATTTTGACCAAGTGGCACCTCCCCATGAGCGAGAGCGGGAGATCCATCCATGAATTTAATTCTTGAGTGAACCTAGCAAGCAGAGGAGAAAAATTAAGATGATAAATAGAGGAGGGAAGCTTCCCCATCTTGTAGTACGTAATGTGGGAGTGAGTGATCTGGAATGGAGCATTTTGGGTCCAAGAGGGATTTTTGACGGAGCCTAGTGGAAGAATTTTGCTTTTATGATAGTTGATGCGAAGACCAGAGCATAGTTTAAATTTATCAAAGATGTTGATTATAGTTGGTATGTCTGCCGCCGGGTTAGCTGTGAAGATGAGAACATCATCCGTGATCCGTTCCGACGGGGGATAGTGGTAACGATAAATTGGATCGGGAACTTGGGGAAAGTTCTAAAAATTGTATATTGCGGGGGGACGTGCCCTAGTTTCAACCTCCGTGTCTTGAGTCTAGGACAGAGAAACGTCTACTACAAGAGTAGAAGTGTCGATTGGGCCGCCGTCTGTATGGTTGATATTAGTTGTAGAAACTATTTAAATTTGATACGAGACCAGAAGCGTAGTTGATAGTATTTTCGTTTTAAGAAGGTGATCCGAGGCAGTTTTTAGGGAGAACCTGGGTTTTACGAGGTAAGGTCTAGTGAGTGAGGGTGTAATGCATGATGTTCTACCCCTTCGAAGGGAGGAGAT
>BLSH010234146.1:68828-81842 GCA_018402905.1 Glandirana rugosa | reverse complement strand
TGCCAATGACATTTATACAGTAATCAGTGGATATTTACATTTCTGATCGCTGCGTAGAAGTAATTGGTCCCAAAAAAGTGTCAAAAATGTCCGACTTGTCTGCCCAAATATCGCAGTACCGCTAAAAATCGCAGATCGCCGCCATTTTTAGTAAAAAATAAAAAAAAAATAAAAACCCCAAAAATGAATTCTCATCATCCGTAAACGCGGCCACTTTTGCGCAAACCAATCAATAAACGCCGATTGTGATTTTTTTTATCGCAAATATGAGGAAGAATATAAATCGGCCAAAAACGGTGAAAAAAAATGTTTTTTTATATTTTTTTTTGGATTTGTATTTTAGCAAAAAGTAAGAAATTTGGGTTTTTTTGCAAAATTGTCGCTCTTCTTTTGTTTATAGCGGCGATCAGAAATGACGCAGAGGTGATCAAATACCACCAAAAGAAAGCTCTATTTGTGGGAAAAAAAGGACGCCAATTTCGTTTGGGTACAACGCCGCACGACCGCGCAATTGTCAGTTAAAGCGACGCAGCGCCGAATCGCAAAAAGGGCTCCGGTCCTAAAGCTGGAAATCCTTCCGGTCCTTAAGTGGTTAAGGAAGGTCCATTCCATGTTCTGTCCCACTTATTAAATATGTATTTATGAGTGGTATTGAACTGCTGTCAGGGAAGATGCATGGTTCCTGTAAGACCTGTTTGTGGCCGTTTAGCGGGTATATGTGCGTGATCACGTGTGCATGCATGAGTGCACTTTAGTGCCAGGCAGGATATTTAAACTGTGATAGTACCTTGTGTCAGTGCTGTTTGGTTATTACATTCCTGAAGCATCCGTATATCTGTTCCTGTCTTGCTCACCCGTTGCCGACTCAATCTGCTCCTGACTTTGCCTGAACCTTCAAAGAAGAGGTTAAGCTGCTGCTACCCTAAAAATCCCAAATGAATAGGATGAGATCCAGACACCTGTGCTGGTACTTCCGTTAGTTAGTTCAGTGAAGAAGTGAGAATCCGTCACCATGGCATCTTGGATTTAAAGGAATCACTTTATTTCTCCAACATAAAGTAAAAAGGAATCAATTCCTTGAAAAAGACTGACGCATTTCAGCCTCTCGTGGAGGCCTTAGTCATAATAAAATAACACACAATGAACGACAAAAAGTCTTTATACCCCTTACAATTTTCCACATTTTGTCATGCTACAACCAAAAACTTAAATGTATATTATTGGGATTTTATGTGACAGGCCAACACATAATTGTGAAGTGTGAGGAAAATGATAGAGGTTTTCAAAATGTTTTACAAATAAATATGTGAAAAGTGTGGGGTGCATTTGTATTCAGCACCCCTCTGAGTCAATACTTTGTAGAACCCCCTTTCACTGTAATTACAGCTGCAAGTCTTTTTGGGGATGTCTCTACCAGCTTTGCACATCTAGAGAGGACATTTTTGCCCATTCTTCTTTGCAAAATAGCTCAAGCTCTGTCGGATTAGATGGAGAGCGTCTGTGAACAGCAATGTTCAAGTCTTGTCACAGATTCTCAATTGGATTTAGGTTTGGACTTTGACTGGGCCTATCTAGCACATGAATATGCTTTGATCTATACCATTCCATTGTAGCTCTAGCTGTATGTTTAGGGTCATTGTCCTGCTGGAAGGTGAACCTCTGCCCCATCTCAAGTCTTTTGCAGACTCTAACAGGTCTTCTTCTAAGATTTCCCTGTATTTGGCTCCATCCATCTTCCCATCAACTCTGACCAGCTTCCCCCTGCTGAAGAAAAGCATCCTCACAACATGGTGCTGCCACCACAATGTCTCCCAGTGGGGATGGTGTATTCAGGGTGATGTGCAGAGTTAGTTTTTCACAACACATAGCATTTTGCTTTTAAGCCAAAAAGTTCAAAAAAGTTCAATTTAGCTGCTTTCCTTGCCCGGCCTGTCAGTTTAGATGGACGGCCATGGCTTGGTAGGTTTGCAGTTGTGCGATACTCTTTCCATTTTCGGGTGATGGATTGAACAGTGCTTCATGAGATGTTCAAAGTTTAGCATCTTTTTTTTTATAACCTAACCATGCTTTTAACTTCACTGCAACTTTATCCCTGACCTGTCTGGTGTGTTCCTTGGACTTCATGGTGCTGTTTGTTCACTAAGGTTCTCTGATAAACCTCTGAGGGTGTCACAGAACAACTGTATTTATACTGAGATTAAATTACACACAGATGGACTCTATTTACTAATTAGGTGACTTCTGAAGGCAATTGGTTCCACTCAATTTTAGTTAGGGGTATCAGAGTAAAGGGAGCTGAATACAAATGCACGCCACACTTTTCAGATATTTATTTGTAAAAAAAATTGGAAAACCATTAATCATTTTACTTCCACTTCACAACTATGGGCCACTTTGTGTTGGTCTATCACATAAAATCCCAATAAAATACATTTACGTTTTTGGTTGTAACATGGCACACCGTTGAAAATCTCAATGGGTATGAATACTTTTTCAAGGCACTGTATATAATGACCCACAGCTGCAGCAAACAAAAAAGAGGCACGGCAATCCAAAAGACAATTGAATCCATACATTTGTTAAATACAAGTCATGTCATTCTTTTAGTAGCACCACATACCAATACAGAAATACAAAATGCAAAAAATGTACACACAAATCAATAGTAAACCCAAATATATTCAAGGCATAACAATTAATTAGGTAAGCAATATGAGCCAAAAAAATTCCTTTTTTTTTTCTTAAGCAGGGCTGAACGAAAAAAAAAAACGGACAGCTCAGGAGGAGCCGCTGTACTAACTATACAATGTTAGTACAGCAATCTCCCCTGCCAGAAAACCCTGATCGCTGCTCTCAGCCATTAGCTGAGAGCTCTGATTGGGAGCCGATCGGTAGACCTTTTTCGGTCATACCCCTTCGACGGATGCCATCCGAATGGCCGGCTTCTGTTGGACCAGCTGCAGTACACATGGGTCGAATGCTGCCCGGCATTTGGCCCGTGTGTACTAGGCTTTAGGCTACCAGTGGACGGTAACCATACTATCCAAACAGACTTGGGGAGATTTACTAAAATTGGCGCACTCAGAATCTGGTGCAGCTGTGCATGGTAGCTAATCAGCTTTTAACTTCAGCTTGTTCAATTAACCTTTGACAATAAAACCTGGAAGCTGATGGTTTATTCTCCAAATTCTTCAGTAATGTGAATAGCTATGAATAGGGCCATTTGCCTTAAGAAATAGTATTAAATCACCAGCATATAGCCCAATGAATTCAGTTGTCCTTACAAGTGTTATGCTACCAAAGGTCTCCATTTTCTGGATATCATTATCTCAAGTCTTTATTATAATAGCAAATAGAAGTGGAGATGGAGGAATCCTTGTCTCATACCCCAGAGAAGGTTAAAGGTTGGGGAAATTAGACTATTTACCAAAATATTTGATTGTTTATAAGTATAACGTGTACTGTACAGTTTTCTAAAAATGTTGCCCAGAGTAAAATGGTTAAAGCAGGCTTTCAAAAATGACCACTCTATAGAATTAAAGTCATCACTGAATCTAGAGAGGTCAAAGCACATGCCTCTAGGACAGTGGTTCTCAACTCCTGTCCTCGGGACTCACTAACAGGCCAGGTTTGCAGGATAACTGAAATACATCACAGGTGATATAATTTGCTGCTCAGTGATTGCAGTATTCTAGTCTGCATCTCCCCAAGGTAATACTGAATATCTGGCCTGTTGGTGGGTCCTGAGGACCGGAGTTGAGAACCACTGCTCTAGGATATGCATTTACTTGAGATCTGAGAATACTGATTATGGTTACCATGATATCAAGTGTAAAGCCAGCTTCCTGCTGTATCTACTGTATATCAGCTTCACATAAACTCTTGCAACTACTCATCCTGCACAGAGCTTATCTCATGTCTGATAAACTATTTGACTGGGGCCGAAGAGACCCCCCTTTATGTCCGAAATGCTCAATGTTCAGAGGTGACTTTATACACATGATATGGCTCTGCCCGAAACGTACACGATAATTGGGCAGAGGTTATACAGATTATTTCTGACCTAGCTCAAACACCTATACCTCTCACTCCATTGGTGTGCCCATTAGGCACAATTGATGCTGAAATGTGTCCAAAAGGTAGTGACCAGATTATTGTACCTAGCTAGAAAGCTAATTGCCCAATTTTGGACGGCATCTACGGTGCCTACTAAGGTACAGTGGATTGCTTATGTTAACTCCTTTTTACTTAGAGAACAGTTAGCTTACTGCCATCACAATACAGTTAAAAAAATCTATCTCGTTTGGCAGAATTGGCTAGATAACCCAAGTCTTGCCCCTCCACAATTAGTGATGGATAGATTATTACAATTTTGAACCCACCAAGAGTCACAATGGTTCTGGCCTGAGCTTGGGACTTTCTTTGTGTTTTATATCCGAGAGTAGAAAATATGCCATTCTGAGTAACTGTCCATCAACAAGCTTTGGTTGTTTCGTTTGTATTTTCTTTTTGTTACTTTTGTTTCTTTAACCACTTCCTTACTGGGCACTTAAACACCCCTCCTGCCCAGACCAATTTTTGGCTTTCAGCGATGTCACATTTTGAATGAGAATTGCGCGGTCATGCGACGTTGTACCCAAACTAATTTATATCATTTTTTTCCCACAAATAGAGCTTTCTTTTGGTGGTATTTGATCACTTCTGCGTCATTTCTGATCGCCGCTATAAACAAACAAAGAGCAATGATTTAGAAAAAAAACTATATTTTTTCCTTTTTGCTATAATAAATATCCCAAAATCGCAATCGGCGTATATTGATTAGTTTGCGCAAAAGTTATAGCGTCTACAAACTATGGGAATTGATTTATGGCGTTTTTATTATTTTTTTTTTATTATTAGTAATGGCGGCGATCTGCGATTTTATTGGGGCGGACATGTCGGACATTTTTTACACTTTTTTGGGACCAATGAAATTTATACAGCGATCAGAAATTTAAATGTCCACTGATTACTGTATAAATGTCATTGGCAGTGAAGGGGTTGACCTGCAGGGGGTAGTGAAGGGGTTAACTGTGTTCCCTGGGTGTGTTCTAACTGTGGGGGGTGGGGCTGGTCGGGACATAACAGATCTCACTGATCCCAGTGACAGGGATCAGTAGATCTGTCATGTCCCCTTCAACAGAATGGAGAACCGCCATGTTTACATCGGCGGTTCCCCGTTCCGCAGGTCTGACAGGGTATCCCGGGTCTCGAGCGCCAGGAGCGCGCACAAGGCCAGGACGTCCATGGACGTCCACCCGGCAATTCAGATCTGCGCTGGAGCCGTACTTTGGCTATAGCGCGGATCTGAATGGGTTAAAAACATTTTTATATGGGTTATATATGATGTGACTGCCTCTATTTTTCTATATACCTTTTGTACAATGAATGTGCTGTTTGTTGCTATGCATATCTTTTTATTATATTGTGCAGTCACTTTAATTCATTGTCAATAAAGTTTGGGTTAAAAAAAAAAGCCAGTTTAGTTGTCATGTATAATAGATAATATTACAGAGTTCAACCTAATAGCCAAATTACAGATTATGTTTCAGGAAAACGTTCAACAATATACAATCGTTTGTACACTTATCGGGCTTCAGCAAAAGGCATTAATGCATTATATGTCGGCTCTGGTATGTTTTCAATAAGGGTCGATTATTTTATCCTTGGCAATTTCTTTAATCAACAACCAAATCTGGATAGTAGCAGAAAAGCAGAAAAAATGGGCATCGCAGTTTGTTGTGTATAGAGCTGGGTAGCCCATTGACCAGTGTCCCAAGCCAAAAATGCCTACAATGGGCACATGAGCATTAAAACTGGGCCATGGAGCAATGGAAGAAGGTAGCCTGGTCTTATGAATCACATTTTCTTTTACATCATGTGGATGGCCAGCTGCATGTGTGTTGCTTACATATGGAAGAGATGGCACCAGGATACAATATGAGAAAAAGGTAAGCCAGGGGAGGCAGTGTGATGCTTTGGGCAATGTTCTGCTGGGAAACCTCGGGTCCTGTTATTCAGGTGGATGTTACTTGACATGTAGCACCTACCTAACCATTGTTGCCAACCAAGTACGCCCCTTCAGGGAAACAGTGTTCCCTGATGGCAGTGGACTCATTCAGCAGGATAATGCTCCCTGACAGACCACAAAAATTGTTCAGGAATGGTGGAAGGAACACAACAACAAGTTGGAGGTGTTGACTTTGCTTCCAAATTCTTCAGCCCTAAATTCAGAACATCTGGTGGATGTGCTGCAAAAACAAGTCCTATCCATGTAGGCCCCACCTCTCAACTTAAAAGATCTGCTGCTAATGGCTTGGTGTCCGATACCACAACATACCTTCAGGCTATTGGGCACCCAATCACAACCCTGTGTGCCCCTGGGCTTTGTGCACCCATTGGCGTGCCCAGGACTGGCATAGCAGGTGCCACCAGGACGAAGGGAGGGAGCCGAGGAAACATCTGTTCACTCTCTTTCACTTCTTAGTGACCCGAAAGTAACATGTAAAACGTCACTTCCAGGTTCCCATGTCACTTTCCCCAGCCATTCTGCACTGCATTATTGGAGGACAAGTAAGGCAACAGGGGTCTTTTAGACCCCTAATGTTTTATTAAAAAAACTATTATCACATATGGGGACTTTTTGTACCCTATGTGATGAAAAAAAATTTGTAAAAATAAATAAAGTGTAAGGCCAACTTGGGTACAACCAGCCTGTGGGATTCTCTTGTGATTATCGCTAGCGGTTGCTATAGCTGCTATCAATATTCACTGTCTTCTCCCAGTGGGGGCAATTATCTCCAAAATGGATTCAATTCATTATTTTCCTCAACATTCTACAAACAATTACCCCATAATGACAATGTGAAAAAAAATTCTTTAAAATTTTTGCAAATTTATTAATAATAAAAAAGGAAAAAATCCCATGTACATAAATATTCACAGCCTTTGCTCAATACTTTGTTGATGTGCCTTTGGCACCAATTATAGCCTCAAGTCTTTTTGAGTATGATGCTAAAAGGTTGGCACACCTACTTTTGGACAATTTTTCCCATTCTTCTTTGCAGGACCTCTCAAGCTCCATCAGGTTGGATGGGGAGCATCAGTGCACACCGATTTTCAGATCTCTCTTAAGATGTTCAATCGGGTTCAAGTCTGGGCTCTGGCTGGGCCACTCAAGGACATTCACAGAGTTTCCCCATAGCCACTCCTTTGTTGTTTTAGCTGTGTTCTTAGGGTCATTGTCATGTTGGAAGATGAACCTTCACCACAGTCCAGAGCACTCTGGAGCAGGTTTTCATCAATGATATCGCTGTACATTGCTGCATTCATCTTTCCCTCAATCTGAATAGTCACCCCATTCCCGCCACTGAAAAACATCCCCACATCATGATGCTGTCACCACCATGCTTCACTGTAGGGATGGTATTGGCCAGATAATGAGCAGTGCCTGGTTTCCTCCAGACATGATGCTTGCCATTCAGGCCAAAGAATTCAATATTTGTTTCATGAGACCAGAGAATTTTGTTTGTCATGGTCTGAGAGTCCTTCAGATGCCTTTTGGCAAACTCTAGGCGGGCTGTCATGTGCCTTTTACTAAGGACTGGCTTCCGTTTGGCCCCTCTACCATACAGGCCTGATTGGTGGAGTGCTACAGAGATGGTTGTTCTTCTGGAAGGTTCCTCTCTCCACAAAAAATGGTGGGGCTCTGTCAGAGTAACCCTCAGGTTCATGGTCACCTCCCTTACTAAAGCCCTTCTCCCACGATCGCTCAGTTTGGCCCTTGTGGCCTGCTCTAGGAAGAGTCCTGGTGGTTCCAAACTTCTTCCATTTGCTGATGATGGAGGCCACTGTGCTCACTGGGACCTTCAATGCTGCAGAAATGTTTCTGTACCCTTCCCCAGATCTGTGCCTCAATACAATCCTGTCTCAGAGGTCTACAGACAATTCCTTTAACTTAATGCCTTGGTTTGTGCTCTGACATGCACTGTTAACTGTGGGACCTTATATAGACAGGTGTGTGACTTTCCAAATCATGTCCAATCAACTGAATTTACCACTGGTGGACTCCAATCAAGTTGTAGAAACATCTCAAGGATGATCAGTGGAAAGAGGATGCACCTGAGCTCAATTTTGAGTGTCATAGCAAAAGATGTGAATACTTATGTACATGTGATTTTTGTTTTGTTTTTTATTTTTAATACATTTGCAAAGATTTCAAACAAGCTTCTTTTATGTTGTCATTATGGGGTATTGTTTGTAGAAGTTTGAGGAAAATAATGAATTTAATACATTTTGGAAAAAGGCTGTAACATAAGAAAATGTGGAAAAAGTGAAGCGCTTTGAATACTTTCGGGGTGCACCGTATATCATGTGAGCTAAAAATTGGAACTACTAATATTTTATTCTCTAGGGTGTTTTCTTTCAGAAAATGTGTAATGTTTGGGGGGTTATAATTTTTATAATGTATACAGAAAAGGCTCTGGCAGTGAAAAGGTTAAATGTTTTCCAGAAAATGTTATATTCAGTAATATTTGCATAGGTTTATAGTAAGTGAATCTGCTATAGGATCTGATCACTAGGGCCTATCAGTCACAACCACAAGCGATGTATTTTACATTTGGGCTTAAGGCCTGCAGAACAAAAAGTAAGTCATGTGGGAAGTGGACACTAATCAGAAACGCTTTATGTCTAATAAACAATAGAATCCAACATAGTTATTGTCTTTTTATAACCAGTCAGGAGATACGGGAGCATGCCCCTCTGCCTGGATTAAGGCTGGGTTCACACTGAAGCACGCTCCAGCTCATAGCAGTGGTCCAGTGTGTCCCTGTTCACTGGTTCAGGTCCAATTTCAGGCCGAATTTTGGCCTGAATTTCGACCTGAAACAGACCAAAGACGCACAGGAGCCCTATGCAAATTCACACCAGAGCCGCTCCGTAAATGTGTGAACTCCTGCTATTGCAAATTGGATGCAGTAAACCTGCATCCAATTCACACTAGTGTGAACCCAGCCTTAAACAAGAGAATTCCTTTGTATTTGGAGAAGAATATCTGCACAGATCTGTCCAGCTTACCTCAAAAACCAGTTGCTGGAAAGTAGTGGAGCGATTTACAGAGGTTTGAACTTGTTTATCAAGTGAGGGGTTGAGGATTATCTTATAACGTGTGATTTTTATTTATAGATCCACTTTAAGCCAAACTTTCCACATTTTCTCATGTTTGGACAAAGCAGCGTAGCCTTTGCTAATCATTAATTGGATCATCTGGGACGTGTGCCTAGTGGGGGGGAATTATTTTCCAGCACAAACTTACTGTAGTGCCTCTATAGTGCCCTTCAACTCTAGCCACCACCTATCCCCCTAATTTGTATCAGGTGCAGAAAAAGGACAGTCCAGGAGGGTTGATTTAGGTACCGTATCAGCCATGCATGGGCGTCCGCAGGTATGGGCAAGGGGGACAAGTGCCACCCCCCTGGAATCAGGGATCGCAAGGTGTCTGCGCAGATTGTGAGCAGGTGCTGGAACACTCCATGTACCAGCTCCCGACACAGGAAGGAAGATTACACTGTGGACGGCAGCCGGCAGGGCTTTCCATTGTCCGGTGTTAAGACAGCACTGACCTGCAGAGCCTGTAGAAGCCTGTGCCAGGAGCCTGACCTGCCAATGTGAGTTATAGACAATTCTTTTCTGTGGGGGGAAGAGAGCTCTGTGCAGGGGATTGGATATGTATACTGGCATAGCACATGCCTGGAACCTGCACCCTGTACATAGTACACGCCTGGAATCTGCACCCTGTACATAGCACACGCCTGGAATCGGCACCATGTACATAGCACGCGCCTGAAATTGGCACCATGTACATAGCACACGCCTGTAATCGGCACCCTGTACATAGAACACGCCTGGAATCTGCACCCTGTACATAGCACACGCCTGGAATCTGCACCCTGTACATAGCACACTCCTGGAATCTGCACCCTGTACAAAGCACATGCCTGGATTCTGCACCCTGTACAAAGCACACGCCTGGAATCTGCACCCTGTACAAAGCACACGCCTGGAATCTGCACCCTGTACATAGCACATGACTGGAATAAAGTCTGCCATTTCCCCCTTTAAAATAAATAATTGTGAGTTGCGGCTAAGCCCCTCCCCTTCATGACATTGTCAAAAGGGGCGGAGCATGGGTGACCTTAAAATGATGCCCCCCCCCCTGAAAAAAGTTCTGCGGACGCCCATGCAGCCATGTGATATCAAAAGCTCAGGTGGAATGTACTGAGGTACATTAAAAGGAACAAAACTACTAGGCATATACATTATATAGTCCCTGATTAGTTAGATGGATTAGGCCATATCCATAAAATGGATTAAGCCATTTCCATAAAATGTTCCCCTCTAACAAACTGTCTCATGATCAAGCAATACACTGTTTTGTGTGTTCCACTTGCTGCCCAGAGTTGCTGCTCAGCCTTATGCCCCGTACACACGGTCCGAAAATCGGACGACCAAATGTCCAATTTGTCTCGGATGCTAGCCTATACTAAAATGTATCGCAATCGGGAGATCGTACTAGCAGCACTAAATTTTCCTGTACGATAGTGCAATAGCTTCTGGTAGCGTCACCACGTTGTAGCGTGCGAGAGGAAATGATGTAATGTGCGTGTGACCCCTCGTGTCACGCCATTGTTCATAGGTAATGGAATATTCTCAAGCTCATTTGTCCATTTGATCGTATCTGAACGCATTTTCATTATAAACCACGAAATATGGAAAATTTGAGTATTCCAGTAGCAATGATTGGGGTTATGGCTATCCACAATGTTCTCCACCAAAAAAAAAAATCAAGGCGTAAAGTATGGAGTAAAGAATGGCTCTTGAACTGTGCAAAGTATTCTCACATGGAACTCATCAGAGAAATTCAGGAAAATAATCCAGATGATTTCCGCAATTATTTCCGTATGAATGATGAGTGCTTCCAGCAACTCCTGTCAGCAGTCACTGCACTGATACAGAAACAGGATACAACAATGCGTGAGTCTATCAGTGCTGAGCAAAGGCTAATAGCCACCCTGCGTTATCTGGCAACAGGGCAAAGCTTGCAGGACCTAAAATTTACCACAGGAATTTCCCCGCAGTCCCTTGGCAAGATCATACCTAAGACATGCAAGGCGTTAATCAATGCTCTACATAGTAAATATATAAAGGTAATTTGCATTGAATTTAAATACAAATCAAATACAATATTGTCATTTTGTTTTCAATCAATGTATAATAGATATTGCCCACTGAATATTCTAAATTCTTTATAATTGTATTGTTGCAGTTACCCTAAAACCCAGAAGAATGGTTGGAGGTGGCCAAAAACTTTCAGGATACGTGGAATTTCCCAAACTGTGGCGGTGCTATAGATGGGAAACATGTTAGGATTACCCCACCCGCCAACTCAGGTTCATACTATTATAATTATAAGGGATTCTTCAGCATTGTTATGATGGCAGTTGTTAATGTCAACTATGAATTCCTATATCTGGACATTGGTAAAAATGGAAGGCACTCCAATGGCAGTGTTATAGAACAGACAGAATTCTACAGGCGCCTCCAGAACGATACACTTAATTTGCCAAGCAATGCCCAGAATGTAGAAGGTATGAGCTTTGTTTTTCTCGCAGATGACGCATTTGCATTAGGAGAACACCTATTGAAACCCTTCCCCATGCGTAGCTTGAACCCAGATCAGAGGATCTTTAATTACAGGCTGTCCCGTGCACGTAGAGTGGTGGGGAACGCATTCGGAATCCTTGCCAACAGATTTTGTATATTCCAAACAGCAATTCATCTGGCCATGTACAAAATAGATATTCTAGTCCTGGCATGCTGTGCCCTACATAACTACTTACGTCGACATGTACAGGGGCATGTTGCTGCAGTAGCAGATCGTGAAGCTGAGATACCTGTCAGAAATACCCATGAGGAAAGGCCAGCGTGCCTTGCTGTACTTACCTCTCTTGACCGAGGACACCCAAGACTGCCAACACAAAGTGCTCGGCAAGGTAGACTGGAGTACATGAATTATTTTAATGGAATCGGTGCAGTAAGCTGGCAGAATGACATTTAATTTGCTTGTCCGAATGTCCCAAATAAAAATTTTTTATTGTATGCTTTGATCAAACTAATAAAATTATTAAAGTAATTTACTATTCCTTTTGTTTTAACCCCTTCCTTACCGGGCACTTAAACCCCCCTCCTGCCCAGACCAATTTTTGGCTTTCAGCGCTGTCGCATTTTGAATGACAATTGCGCGGTCGTGCGACGTTGTACCCAAATAAAATTTGCGTCCTTTTTTTCCCACAAATAGAGCTTTCTTTTGGTGGTATTTGATCCCCTCTGTGTCATTTCTGATCGCCGCTATAAACAAAAAGCGACAATTTTGCAAAAAAGAACAATATTTTTTACTTTTTGCTAAAGTACAAATCCATTAAAAAAATTATTCATCAATTTTGGCCGATATATATTCTTCTACATATTTTTAAAAAAAAAATGGTTTTTATACATCTTCTTATATATAGCCGGTTTTAACTACTTATTAAAAAAATTACCTAAACATGAAATCGTTTTTCATTTTTTATAACAAGAAAAAACGTTTTAACAGCGAAAAACAAATATCGCCGCTAGTCTTTACTGTGTCTCCCCTAGTTTATGGTGGTTTTCTTTCGAGATAAACACCCTTTTTTTCCTGCGTTTAAAATAAACCCATGTTGCAGCGTGCTGGCGCGTTAACAGTAAGTTTTACGCTGTCGCGACTTTCGGTTTTTAACCAGACCCGTCCTCCCCCCAAATTCACGGGCCATTCCTTCCCCAATTTTGTTTTCCTTATCATTTAATGAAATTATTAAAATAATCAAACTAGTTTCGTATGTTATTTTTTAAAAATAAACCCTGTAAGCCTGTTCGTTTAATTTACAGTAAGACGGT
>BLSH010234146.1:55080-68570 GCA_018402905.1 Glandirana rugosa | reverse complement strand
ATTTAATTTGCTTGTCCGAATGTCCCAAATAAAAATTTTTTATTGTATGCTTTGATCAAACTAATAAAATTATTAAAGTAATTTACTATTCCTTTTGTTTTAACCCCTTCCTTACCGGGCACTTAAACCCCCCTCCTGCCCAGACCAATTTTTGGCTTTCAGCGCTGTCGCATTTTGAATGACAATTGCGCGGTCGTGCGACGTTGTACCCAAATAAAATTTGCGTCCTTTTTTTCCCACAAATAGAGCTTTCTTTTGGTGGTATTTGATCCCCTCTGTGTCATTTCTGATCGCCGCTATAAACAAAAAGCGACAATTTTGCAAAAAAGAACAATATTTTTTACTTTTTGCTAAAGTACAAATCCATTAAAAAAATTATTCATCAATTTTGGCCGATATATATTCTTCTACATATTTTTGGTAAAAAAAAAAAATCGCAATCAGCGTATATTGATTGGTTTGCGCAAAAGTTATCGCGTCTACAAACTGGGAATTGATTTATGGCGTTTTTATTATTTTTTTTTTTTTACTAGTAATGGCGGCGATCTGCGATTTTTATTGGGACTGCGATATTGGGGCGGAAATGTCGGACATTTTTTACACATTTTTGGGACCAATGACATTTATACAGCTATCAGAAATTTAAATGTCCACTGATTACTGTGTAAATGTCATTGGCAGTGAAGGGGTTAACCAGCAGGGGGCAGTGAAGGGGTTAACAAATGTTCCCTGGGTGTGTTCTAACTGTGGGGGGGCAGGGCTGGCCGGGACATAACAGATCTAACTGATCCCAGTGACAGGGATCAATAGATCTGTTATGTCCCCTGTCACAGAACGGGGAACCGCCGTGTTTACAACGGCGGTTCCCCGTTCTGAGGCTCCTGAAAGTGATCGCGGGTCTCGGGCGGACATCGAGGGCGCGCAGGGGGCGCGCGGGAGCATGCGCAGTGGAGGACGTCCATGGACGTCCTCCCGGCATTTCAGGTCCGCGCTGGAGCCGTATTTCGGCTATAGCGCGGACCTGGAGTGGTTAAATAACAAAGCATGTCTATACTCACTTTTACTGAAATGGAATCTAAGAGAGCTGCTGGTAACCTTCTCTCTGTGTCCCCGCCATAGCTCCTGCCCCTTTTCTCTGTTCATCGCCCCCATGTGAAGGCACTTACCATGGGGGCATATGTGCATGCTCACACCCGAGTCATTGTGCTGCCTCCATTTACACAGACATGCATGGGTATGGGAGACCTCTTTCATGTTAGTAAGCTCTGATATGCCAGACCTTCTGACCTCTGTGACTGCATACTGGGTGAATATCTTCAAACCCATTAAATGTTTGTATATAAAGTAAACATATCTATTTTAAAAAATCTTTAAACATGATATTCAATTAATTGCGGTTATCTGAAAGTAAGGTAATCAAAATTAGGGTTAAAGCAATACCAAATTACATTCATAATAAAAATAATATAGAATGGAAGTAGAGTCCTTACAGTTTGAAAATAATTTTATTTTTTTCATTTCTTTTTCTCTATTTTTACTTGTAACAAACATGATACATACATTTTTTTAAACATCTCACATTATTAGCAAAACAATTTTACATCATAATTATTATTTTTTAATGCTCCTCTAAACGTTGACATTATTCACGTGTTTTATTTGTGACAACATGATCAACCATGCCCATCAATATCATATATGTAGCTTTGATTTGTTTTTACAATCTATATAGGTGTGATTAGCTATAGCATGCTAAACACTTCTGAGCTGTGGAATAACAATTTTTTTTTCCCAATGATTTTACAGAGGACAAGTTTAGTCAAGTGTGGGAAGATGTAAGATATGGTTTGATCTATTTTGGAGCTTAGCATTTTTGGTGAGATAACATCAGGCCTATGTAAAATTTAAATATTCAACAGGACATGATAGGTCTAGTATGTCTGACAACATGTCAGACGGTTAGTGCAAATGCGAACATCCCTTAATAATAATAAAGGATAAAACAAATAACCTGTTAAACAAGTCCCATGGGTATTCTATAGTCTCTTCTTTTTCCCGCTACAAAATGCTAAAAATATGAATGAACCTCATATGCTGGGCAGTATAGCTTATGAAGATTTTTGTATTTGAAGGTGCTATCACTAACAGGAAGGTGCTTGATCAAGTTCTGATCCAAACATTTCCAATCAAGCCAGGAAACCTACACTGTTAACCGAGAATAACAGGCAATGAGACATTCCGTGATCAACAACCACAGCAATTGGCAAAAGGTCGCAATGCCTGTTATTAACTGCCAGCAATGTTAATTTGCATGCAGAAACAGCCACGTTATATTTAAAAAAAAAACCCCTAAGGCCCCTTTCACACATCCGTTGACGGATGAAAAACGGACATCAATGCAACTCTATGGAGAAACGGATGACAACTGATGATCATTCATTTGCATCAGTTTTCATCCGCTTCCGTCAGCATCTGTTTTTTTGAACGGATGAAAGTCCTATTTTTCATCCGTTGACAAAACGGATCGGACGAAAAACGGACATAAACGGACGAACGGTCAGTTTTTCATCCGTTTTTGCATTGGTAGTGGATGTAAAAAAAAACTGATGAAAAACTGATGAAAAACTGATCACCACAGATGAAAAAACTGATGAAAAAAAACGGATGAAAAAACGGATGAAAAACGGATGAAAAACGGATGAACTGATGAACTGATAAACTGATGAACTGATGAACGGTCCGTGTGTGTGAAAGGACCCTTAACATGGTCAATAATTTTACCAATAATATAAAACTCCTGATGTTTTATATTACTGACATAAAATATTAGTAATATAGAAATCTTTATAAATTGTCAAATATTAACAACATATTATAAAATTGTAGAACTTTGAATCTATATAAGCACTCTGATTGCTTCACAAAACCTTGGAGTGCAAGTTAGCTAGAATATCAATAAAATCTTTCAATGAACACAGTATAGAACTTGTTACGTCTTGTATTGTCTGCAGTTGAGCGCAGCATCTACGCAAATCACCAGTTAGATGTGCAATGGTTGATGGATGTAAATTGGGTTCTGTTAAGTAAAGAATGATAATTAATGGTCTGTGTTAGTGGAACTGTGCATAAAATAATTACTGTAGATGTCGCTTACGGGAGATTACTGTATCCGTAATGTTCTCATCTGTTGATTTCATGACATTAGCATTCACATCCTCCACAGTGTTTCCTTCAAAGATGCCAGATGTACGCTCAATAGTGGTCATTTCTTGTAACTCAACATGTTCCAATGTTATAGCATCTGCATTTCCAAAGATACAATTACTTATACGTCAAATGAATAAATAAGTGAATAAAATGTCAATTGCAAATTTCTACAGCCTATTATTCAACATTTCTTCCAAAGGTGTTAAAAATCCCCCCTTGTTTTTCACCTTAATGTATTCTATGCAGTAAGATGAAAACCTTTTTTGTTACAGCTTTCCTTCATACTCCCCTGATTAACTGCCTAAAACGAACCTGCCTGCGCTGGGGACGAGCACATTCCCTCCAAACACTGTCTCGGGTACTGATTGGATCCAATCAAGTCCTGTGACGCAGAAGCTCTGATGCGGGGCCAAGTCCTGCTGTCTATGTCAATGGACATAACAACAGGACAAGGAATCACGTTTACACGAGAGAAATCAGAGAAAAGCACTTCTTAGAAGGGGCACTAGAGAAGGAGATGAACCAGGTGCGCCAAAACTGGAACACAGGGGAAAAAAAGGATATGGGCTACTTAGTGCAAAAAAACTTGTACAGGGGAGGTAATGATTATTATATTTTTAATCTAAAAATCATGTGAGAACATATCAATGTACTTCAACAAAAATTGTTAAAAAAATGTTTAACTTCAAGCCTAGGCAGTGCTGCATTGATGTGCAGATATATTCTTTAAATATTCACCTAACAATCTGATAATATACATGTAAATATGATTTTTTGGGAATCTCCCATTTGACTTGAACCAATTCCCCACCCCTATATATTATAGTACCATACTACAACAGTAGACATAAAACATTTGTATATAGATAAAGAGAAGATCAGTAAAAACCTACCTATTTCAGCAGACTCTGGAATAGATGCATCTCCCACCGTTATGACTTCATTGGTTTGTTCAATTCTTGTTATTCCTGTACTTGATTCACAATCATATTGTTTGCTGTTATTGAGATTCCCTTCAAATAAAAAAAAAAGGGGTTTTTAAGTTTTGAGTAATATGAAATAAAGATTTGCTTGTGCACTCTGGAGTACCTAATTATGCATTTTGCGCACATTATCTTCTATTGTCTCCTCATATTTAACTTTGCAGCTCAGCACAGCTTACTTTTTTTACATCTTCTCTTTTTGCCTCTAATTTTTTTTTCCTGAAATAAAATCAAATATAAGAGATAATTAAATTAAACATTTCATTTAAAGATCATACATACAAAGACACTGTAACATTACTTCAATACATGTTTATTTAACATAGCATATGCTTTTAACAGATACTCACTTTTTAAAAGAGTGTGATGAATTTCTTCCATCTGTTTCTTCTCACGGTTATTTAAATCAGACCATCTTTTTCTAAGTTGATCTTTTGACCTGTCTACACCATGCATCTTTTGCAAATAGTGCACAACTTTGTCCAAGATGTTGTCTTTTCTGCTGTTGGGCCTATCATAGTTTTGGAGCCTTTCATCATAGTAGTGCTTCTCCATCAGATAGACCAGATCAACCATTTTGTTCGTTGACATTGCTGTTGCCCTCAACACTATCTCACATGTCCCATTGATCATTGGTATGGGCTACCCTCCGTTGTTCATGTCTTTAAGCACCTTCTGTGTGTGTCGCCAACAAGCCCTATCTACATATACACTGCTGCTTGAGGCATCAGAACGAGGCAGAACAACAGGCGCATGCTTAAAACATCATCAAACGAAGACACGCAGCAGTCCCGAATTTTCTCTTCAGAACGAGCAATCGCTTCCTAGCGTTCCACTAGACAAGTTAATGTTTCAAAGAACGATGGTGAACATTTCAACGAACAAAGGTAATTTTGTCACCCTTTTTCTATGATATGTATATGGGACCAATTAGCATTATAAGTGGACAGACACAGGTGTTGCGGCATCAAGTAGGCCTCACAAATTCTAGTTATTGATTCTGCAAGACTATTCTTTTTATTTTTATCTGGAAACTTTTTAATTTGAACATTAAAGGATGGTACAAAAATCTTCATGACACAGTTTGCATGTTAACATCAATGTGTACATTAGTAGCAAATTATCCAAAATAACTAAAAGTGCTGGCAGTTCTATAAGCAACTTTAAAATTGCCATTGAATTTTAACTTTAGCAGTATAAATAACATTTTATTTAGAGATATAAATGGACATTTAATAGCTATGCTGTATTTTGTAGCTGTGTATATTGTAATTATTCCACCCTGAACATCTCTCCTACCATGCAGACTTTAACATTTTTGGGTAATTATTATTTATTCCCAAGTTCTCCAAATTTTATCATATTTTTTTTGGAGCATTTGCGACTCATGTTGGTGCTATGTGCTTGATGCCTGAGCATTGCATTTTATTTTGCAGAAAAAAAGATGGACAAGTTCACCAACCCTGAGTTCCTTCAACGATTTATAGAAATGTACAGGCAAATGCCTTGCCTCTGGAAGGTGAAGTCAAAAATATATGCAGAACACAACATGAGGCCCTCAGCAAGCTAGCTGAACTCTGCAAAGAAGTGTGCCCTAATCCTACAATACAGTATGTCCAGAACAAAATTTCCAATATTAGGACAGTATTCAAAAAAGAACTCAATAAAGTAAGGGCCTCACAAAAATCAGGAGCAGGAGTCGAAGACATTTATGTTCCACGGCTGTGGTACTATGAAAGCCTTAGCTTTTTGTCGGAGCAGGTAGATATCAGAGCTTCGCTTTGTACTCTTGCATGCCCTTCTCCAGCTTCTGTAGATTCAGCAACATCTGATAATGATCTTGACATCTCTCAGGACATTCCACAGTCTCAGGTAACTTCAGGATATTTTGATAGTATAAACTTTTATGAAATTACTTTTTTTTTTTAAATTTATATAAACTTCTGTAATTTATGTCTTCAGGTGTCTATGTTGTTCTATATGCTTTCTATTTCTAAAACATTTTTTTTACTTTGCTAATAACACTCTTCCTTTATAATCATAGGAACTTGATAATTATGAGGATGCCATTCCGCCAACTCCTGCTGCACCAAGACATAAGGCAAAAAGAATGAGGAACCTGGAGGAAGCCACATCCACATTCTTATCAAAGGCAGCTTCAGCTCTTGAAAGAAAACCTGATGATTATGATGGTTTTGGAATTTCCACAGCCAACAAATTAAGGAACATTTCTTCTGAGCAACGCAATTTGGCTGAAAATTTACTACTACAAGTCCTGCATAAGGTGGACATTGGCCAACGCACACATTTGTCTGATATTCAAATACCAATCTTACCACCACCACCACAGTCATCGCAGCAGCATTCAAATCCCATACCATCTTATTCCATGCCATCCCATCAGGCAACAACAAGTTGGCACTACCCTCCAATGGAAAGGCCAAATTCCAACTGGTCACAGGAGTTTAATTATACTCAGCTATAATTTTTTTGTTTGCGATATTGTTAAACTGTTTTGTTGTATATTACTTTCTTTGTTTGTTCTTTAATAATGCATGTTTATGAATGCGTTATTTTCTAAAAATGTTTTTTATACTCATTTCACACTGAGTGCATGAATGAAATGGTGTGAGTTCAGCTACAATCGCACCATTACATTCATGAATTCAACGGTGAGATCACTGGCATCTGTGTAGATTTATGCAAATATGCCCATGACAATCCCAACAGAATTTGCAAAGAGAAGTACAATAATTTCTGTTGGTCTTCAGCACTTTATTATAATGAAAATAATGTAGCTACACTAATTTCATAGCTTCTTCACATCTCTGAAACAGATGAAAGAGCAACTTTTTTTTAGGGCTGAAATGTATTTTTTATGATATGTTGTTGTATCACCTCATTGTTCTCCTGTACACTATGGACAAAAGAACCCGGGGCTCAGGGACATATTTTCCTTTTGACATTTTGGGATCCTTATATATTTGATTATTATTGTTGTCTCCTAGACACATGCCTACTGAGCACTTCTTTTTTCCTGTCTATGAAAATGTACTTTGTTCTTAATTTACTGTTGCACTTTCAATTACAATTGTGTAGTATTGGAAGTTTGTTATTTAAATAAAGAATGTAATAAAATGAGAATTTACATTCAATTTTAGCTTCTAATGGAAGGTTATTACAGTGTCATAGATGATAAAAAACACCATATTGCTTCCATAAAGAGGTTTAATCACTGGCTCAATGCTATCACATTGCGACTGCCACTTGTAATAGCAATAATTTTAGATATAAACATTTAACATATTAATTAATTACCATACCTTCAAACTTGTTTTAGTTGGGAATGAGGGACAACTATTATCAGGAGTATGATATCATAAGACATACCCCCTGCCACACCCCCTTTGAAGGAGGACCATAATCAAAAGAGAGATTAGTAACAACCACACGTGCCTTTTTTGACCCTACTATTGCTGTATACTGACTTTTACAATTTAAAAATAAAAAAATTATACATTAGATTACATTTTTATCAGTGGAAAACACTTCTGAATGAATGAAAGTGCATTTTATATACAACTATATAGATCACACCATAATAAGGGTGAAATGTGGAGGAATGTTTCTATGTTTCTATGTTTCTATGAATGAGGGTATGAGGGATTTTGATCCGAAACATTGGAAAAGTCCTTGGTAATCTTGGACAGTTGGGAGGCATGTATAATAAAATAAAAATGTTTTCAGTAGATTATACCAATGGTTAGAAGTACTGGTGTAAGTACACTGATAATTAGGACACTGACATTTTGCCTTTGGCCCTTTTAGATATCAGCATCAGGAAAGGTTTGCTTACAAGAACAAGAGACAATAGTGTTGGAAAGAAATAATGGCAAAGACATTGGGTTTGTAAATCACTGTGTGAGCATTGATGTTTAGCTGAAAGGGCGTGGAGGTGCAAATTGTTAACATGTATGTTTGCACATTATTTATTAATTTCTATTTATTTAACATTTAACATTTTTCCATTCCTTATCTTTAACATTCTTTATCTTTATATGTTTAATAATGGTATTGATTCTCAATAACCAACCAAGCATAATAGCTCTCCTCCTATAAAATGACATTATGCATTTTGTATAGATTTTTTTCTGCCCATGGGTTTTATTACTCTAGGTCGTTCTTTAGTTTCTGCTCATGTGTACGAACACAATACTAACCATACGATTATCATACGATGTGTTATCATACGATCATAATTTTCCTGTATGTCCGATTGAATAATATCGGATGAACGGTCATAATTGGCTCTCGTAAGCTGTGTACTACCAATCCGATTATCGTACGACCGCGTCGTAAGCGGTATTTTTCGTCCGATTTTCGGATCATGTGTACGGACCATAAGAATGGGCGTTGCCTAATATGGCTTCTGTTGGACAGACTGACTTATACACGGGCAGAATGTCAGTGGGCGTTTTTTGTACCGGCAAATGTCTCTCTCAACATTCTGCCCGTGTGTACAGGGCTTAACTCTAGGTTTTGCTACCCCTGTAAATGAGATCCAGGCAATTATATCATATACAAGAGCATAAATGGCTCAATAGTAATCACCTCAGCAGGAAGTTTGGACAAGGAAAGAGATTTGATCAGCACAGCTGAGTGCTTTTGTAAGCATTTGAGCCTGAGCTTTTGGGAGATGGAATATCTGTATGCATAGAGTGATTTGGAGCCATGTCCACATTATCAGCTTTGTGGCTATGAATAGATGAATATATTACAGAACTAAAAAACTATCAATAAAACTATTACTGCAAAATCTAGAAATGATAAACAAATCTATGATAAAAACCCCCAAACATAAAGAGAATACATTTTAAGTGAGAAGAAAATCCATACAAAACTCCCAAAAGAGGTACAACTTGCTCTTTAATGCAAACTAATTCAAAGTGCAGATACTGTGCAACCATAAGCAGATATCTTCTATGCCAACCATATTTTTCCAGCACTTTGCCACATGCTTTGCATTTAGAAAATATGTAAAACAAGTACTACAGGTTTTCAACAAAAAGTACCTGTGAAATAAAGCAAGTTGGCTGACTCTGTTTTTCAAGCTTCTTTGTGTTCTGTAATCCTATAACATTTTAAAAATATCTTATTTGGCAATCCGTTTAGCTTACTTCATTAGATGCTCTAACACTTTATTTACACAACAGGTCAGTTCACTTGATTCTTAGCTTTATGCCACCAGCTAGCATTCCTTGGCTTTCAACCTAAAGCCTAGTACACATTGCCAGCATCGGCCAGTTCAATAGAAACCGGCCAACACCGGTGTGTACAGCAGTTGGTCCGACAGAAGCTGTCCGGCTTCTGTCAAAGGCTCATGACTGAAAAAGGCCTGCCAACCAGCTAGGTTGAACAAAAAAACTAGTAGTGTATACGAGGCTGAAGGGAGATTTTATTGTTTTGGTTTGCACATAAAGATACTACCAATCATACTCTACCGTATACAGTAAATAAATGACTGTTGTCTTGTGTTATAAATAGAGTTGAGTGAACCTGAACTGTAGAGTTCGAGTTCGTACCGGACTTTAGGGTGCCTGTGTCCCAAACCCGGACATTTGAGAGAAAGTCCGGGTTTGGGGTTCGGGTATTTTTTAACACCTTTTAAATAGCTGCAGGGCAGCCAATCAACAAGTGTTTCACTCGTTTGCCCTTAGAAGCCATCACAGCCATGCCTACTAATGGCATGGCTGTGATTGGCCAGTGCATCATGTGACCAAGCCTCGATATAAGCTGGAGTCACGTAGCGCTGCATATCACATGATCTCAGAGTAGTGTAGGTAGGGAGAGGATGCTGCCGCCGCTGTGAGGGACAGGTTACCGTTATAAAATCATCTCATACTGGTGTAGGGAGAGGATGCTGCCGCTGGTGTGAGGGACAGATTAGCATTATAAAATCATCTCTTAGTAATATAGGGAGAGGTTCCTCCTCATGGTGTGAGGGATAGATTAGCATTATAAAATCATCTCATACTAGTATAGGGAGAGGTTACTGCTGCTGGTGTGAGGGACAGATTAGCGTTATAAAATCATCTCATACTTGTATAGGGAGAGGTTCCTTCTGCTGGTGTGAGGGACAGATTAGTGTTATAAAACCATCTCATAATAGTATAGGAAGAGGTTCCTGCTGCTGGTTTGAGGGATAGATTAGGGTTATAAAATCCTCTAATACTAGTATAGGGAGAGGTTCCTGCTGCTGGTGTGTGGGATAGATTAGCGTTATAAAATCATCTCATACTAGTATAGGGAGAGGTTCCTGCTGCTGGTGTGAGGAACAGATTAGCGTTATAAAATCATCTCATACTGGTGCAGGGAGAGGTTCCTGCTGCTGGTGTGAGGGACAGGTTACCATTATAAAATCATCTCATACTGGTGTGAGGGAGAGGTTCCTGCTGCTGGTGTGAGGGACAGATTAGCATTATAAAATCATCTCATACTAGTATAGGGAGAGGTTCCTGCTGCTGGTGTGAGGGACAGATTAGCGTTATAAAATCATCTCATACTGGTGTAGGGAGAGGTTCCTACTGCTGGTGTGAGGGTCATATTAGCGTTATAAAATCATCTCATACTGGTGTAGGGAGAGGATCCTGCTGCTGGTGTGAGGGACAGATTAGCGTTATGAAATCATCTCATACTGGTGTAGGGAGAAGTTCCTGCTGCTGGTGTGAGGGACATATTAGCGTTATAAAATCATCTCATACTGGTGTAGGGAGAGGTTCCTGCTGCTGGTATGAGGGACAAATTAGCGTTATAAAATCATCTCATGCTGGTGTAGGGAGAGGTTCCTGCTGCTGGTGTGAGGGACAGATTACCGTTATAAAATCATCCCATACTGGTGTAGGGAGAGGTTCCTGCTGCTGGTGTGAGAGACAGATTACTGTTATAAAATCATCTCATACTTTTGTAGGGAGAGGTTCCTGCTGCTGGTGTGAGGGACAGATTAGCGTTATAAAATCATCTCATACTGGTGTAGGGAGAGGTTCCTGCTGCTGGTGTGACGGACAGATTACCGTTATAAAATCATCCCATACTAGTATAGGGAGAGGTTCCTGCTGCTGGTGTGAGGGACAGATTACCATTATAAAATCATCTCATACTGGTGTAGGGAGAGGTTCCAGCTGCTGGTATGAGAGACAGATTAGTGTTATAAAATCATCTCATAATAGTGTAGGGTAGAGGATCCTGCTGCAGGTGTGAGGGACAGATTAGCGTTATAAAAAATAATATACATTTGTGCTAAATAGTACATTTGTGTCCAGAATGAGGAGAGTGTCAAATAAGGGACATGGTCGTGGTGCTGCTGGTGTTGCTGGTGTTGGTGGTGTTGGTGAAGCTCCTGTTGCAAGGAGAGGACGTGGTCGATCTGTGCCAGCTACACGCACAAGTGAAACACCTTCCTCAGGTGCGAGTAGCCGACAGAACCTTCAACGTTATATGGTACGCCTGAATGCCGCTAAACGAATGGTGAGGCCAGAACAAGTACAGGCGATAGTAGATTGGGTGGCAGACAATGCCTCCAGTTCCTTCACATTGTCTCCCACCTGGTCCCTTGCTGAAAGCTCAGAGTTGGCACCTGGACACTATGGCCATCTGTCTTTCACCTCAGCCCCTTGTAAATCAGCCAAGCAGTCTGAGCCCCAAGTCATGCAGCAGTCTCTTATGCTTTTTGATGACTCTGCTGCTGTGCTTTCCGTGGGCCATCCACATAGTCCTGGCCCAGAAGTGGAAGACATTGAGTGCACTGATGCCCAACCACTTCTGGTTCAGGATAAGGACATGGTAACACCACGGCAGCACGTCTGTGATGATGATGACGAAACACAGGTGCCAACTGCTGCGGCTTTCCACAGTGTGCAGACTGACAAGGAGGGCAGTGGTGAAGGGGGGGTGGAAGATGATGTGGAGGATGATGAGGTCCTAGAGCCCACATGGAATGAAGTTCATGCAAGTGACGTGTGCAGTTTGGAGGAAGAGGTGGTGGTTGCACAGAGGCACCAGCACAGCAAAAGTGGAAGCAGGTTGCAAAAGCGGAGCGAGTGTCCCTTAGACAACACGCCTGCTACTACCCACCGCACCCAGGGACCTAGCACACCAAAGGCAGCTCAAAGGATTTCCCTGGCGTGGCAGTTCTTCAGACAATGTGCTGACGACAAGACATGAGCAGTTTGCATGCTGTGCAATCAGAGCCTGAAGCAAGGCATAAATGCTCTAAACCTGAGCACAACCTGCATGACCAGGCATTTACATGCAAAGCACGAGCTGCAGTGGAATAAGCACTTCAAAAACCAAGAAAGGTCTCGGGCTCCTCCTGCTTCCTCTTCTGCTGCTGCCTCGGCCTTAAAAGCCTGATGCCGTTGGCTGTCCCACAGTACGTGGTTCCCAGCAGCCACTACATCTCCAGGCGAGCCATGCCTTCCCTGCACAAACAAGTCGGGGACAAGATCAAGTGTGCACTGCGCAACGCCATCTCGCTAACTGCACACTGGGCAAATGTAGTGGCGGATGGGCCTTAGGCGGATAGCAGTTTGCCGCATGTCCTTCCACCACTGAGGATTGCAGGGCATTTCTCTTTGCCTCCTGTTGCCTCCTCCTCCTACTCCGCTTCCTCCTCCTCTACCACCTCTTCATCTGGTCAGCGTAACACCTTCACCACCAACTTCAGCACATCCAGGGGGAAATGACAGCAGGCTGTTTTAAAACTGATATGTTTGGGGGATAAACCCCACACTATGCAGGAGCTGTGGATGGGCATTGAACAACAGACCGATGAGTGGTTGTTACTAGAGTTGAGCGAACCTCTGGAAGTTCGGGTTCTGCTGGTCCGTCCGAACTTCAGGACAAAGTCCGGGTCCGGGTCCGGACGGAACCCGAACGATCGCACGGACAACGAACCCCATTGAAATCAATGGGGACCCGAACTTTTAGGCACAAAAATGGCTGTAACAAAGTCCTGGAAAGCCCTAGAGGGCTGCAAAAGGAAGTAAAATGGGGGTAAGGGTAGGGCAAGTGCCCTACAAAAAAATGGGGAGAGGGAAATAACTTTAAATATTTTTTAAAAAATAAAAACATAAAAAAACAAAAATGGAGGTGAATGTGGATCATCTTCAAACTGTGTCTGAAAAGTATTAATTAAGGGTAGAAGCCATATAACTGTTCTAAAATCATCTTCAAACTAGGGCAAGTGCCCCACGGATTTTCAAGCCCAGGGGTAACTAAAGTTACCCCAAGCAACAGGCACGC
>BLSH010234146.1:31245-45043 GCA_018402905.1 Glandirana rugosa | reverse complement strand
AAGGCAAAGTTACTTACATACATGGCACTGAAGCCCAGTGCATGGCTAATGGCATAGTATAAAATCCTCCTGTATCATCCTCTATCCCACAGACATCTCTGTGGGATAGAGGATGATACAGGAGGATTTTATACTATGCCATTAGCCATGCACTGGGCTTCAGTGCCATGTATGTAAGTAACTTTGCCTTTATCTAATAAATGTACTATTTGTGACGGAGAGCACTAGATGTGGTCATCTTTTTTTCATATCCCATGACTGATGGTTTGCTGGGGATTGCTGACTGGAGTATCCTGTTTATGAGTTCCATCCGGGATTCCCATCTCTTATGCTAAAACAAGGCTGTCATTGGCTCCGGTAATAAGAGCCTACCCGTTGAGGTGAGAGGCTAGCACTTTTGGTGGAGGTGGAGTGGCACTACAGCACTTTTTGAAGACCATTGCACTACGTCACTTTGGGTGCTTATATTAAGAACAACGTTTCAGCGCTGCACTTTATTATCAACATGGAACTTTTATAGGATTTTATAAATTGCCTATTGTGTTCAGCTGCTTATTTCTCAAGATCACTGCGCTGACTGTACTTATCATTCAGTATTGCCAATAAATATATGGATTTTTTTTTTGGATGTGTATTATAGCAAAAAGTAAATAATATTGTTCTTTTTTCAAAATTGTCAATCTTTGTTTGTTTATAGCGCAAAAAATAAAAACCGCAGAGGTGATCAAATACCACCAAAAGAAAGCTCTATTTGTGGGGAAAAAAGGATACAAATTTTGTTTGGGTACAACGTCGCACAACCGCGCAATTGTCATTCAAAATGCGACAGTGCTTAAAGTCTAAAATTGGTCTGGGCAGGAGGGGGGTTTAAGTGCCCAGTAAGCAAGTGGTTAAGAGCTTAAAAAGAATGAATGACACAAATAGTCACAGGCAGTACTGTAAACATTGACACATAGTGATTTATAACACTCAGCATATTTTTTATGACAGGTAATATGTTAAGTCAAAATTAAACTGTCACCGAATAAAATATCAAAACATGAACTTGCATTCAAAGATTACTGACATACCATATGTTGAAATTGGGTAGGTCGTTCAATATGTGAACTATGGTTTCAGTTTGGCCTGAGCATGAGCCGAACATTGGCTGTTCCCCTGTTCGGCGAATACCCAAATCATCTGGGCGTTTGACCGTTTGGCCCGCCGAATGACCACAATGTCCTGCGCCGCCGCACAGTACATTGAAAGCCCTGATTGGGTGAAGCAATGAAAGTTTTGCCTAATCAGGGCACAGAGCACTGTCAGAGCCATGATTGGAGAAAGTAATGATGGTATCCAATCATGGCTCATTGCTCCACGCTATAAAAGTTCTTTCAATGGTGGCCTTTTGTAGTGTGATATTGGCATGGAGAGAGATAGAACAGGCTCTGGTCAGTACTACTAGAGAGTTAGTGTGCTATAGTGTGCTATTCTGATTCTATTGTCAATGTAGGATATCAGTTTAGAGTGAATCTAGTGACAGTTCACTCAGTGTGAGTGTAGCATGACCACCATTCATCTTTACATTTGTGTGAATATAGGGATAGTCCAGTCAGTGTGAGTGTAGTGACTATTAATTTTTACATTAGCATTCGTTTATTTGTCAGGGCAGGTTTACTGTAGTGTAGCTCAGTGAGTTAGTGCATGTTTAAAGCAGTATATTTCAGTGCGTTATGTGTCAATTAACGCAGTATATTTCAATACGTTAGTGCACCTTTAACACAGTATATTTCAGTGAATTACGTGCTGTTTAACGTAGTATATTTCTGTGCGTTACTGCACATTTAATGTAGTATATTTCAGTTCATTACGCGCTGTTTAATGCAGTATAAATCTGTGCGTTAGTGCACGTTAAACACAGTATATTTCTGTGAGTCAGTGCACGTTTAATGCAGTACATTTCAGTGTGTTAGTGTACGTTTAACACGGTATATCTCTGTGCATGACTAGGGCAAACCTGATATGGCCAGTCACCTTACCCTGATACTCTAAATAAAAGAGGCGACACACCAACTGGAGAAATTGGCCGTCAGGCCCTTTATTTAACAAAATGACATCATAAAACATGTTAACCATCAACATACATCTGTTAAACAAGTAGTGAAACCTGGGAGGCCCTTTCCAGATCCAATTGGTAATTTAGTGTCTGCCCCAATACTCAAAACTTCCCAGCCGCACTACCCCGGCTCGGGAACCATCTTCTGGCAGATCACTCCTTCCCAGTTAAACCAAGTTAACCGGCCAAACACCACAGAGGGCTCCATACCTAAGATGGATCCCTACCGCCACCGCTCGCAGGCGTAAAACCTTACAACTGCGAGCTCCTCCACAAGCGCAGCGCCCGATGTATACCATCTTGGAGCCCCAAGCTCCACAGATCAATACCCACTGCGTTCAGATGAATCCCATCCCTGCGCAGATAGCGCCACGTGTCGACCTCCAGCTCAGTGTGTTGCACTATCAAACCTCCATTGCGAACAATAAAGCGGCCCACCTCCTTGTTCACCTTTATGCGAGCCTTGTTCAGCTTGGCAACGGACCTAGCAAAACGCCACATCCCCTGGCCGACAATCTCCGACCATACAAAAACTGTGTTGGGAAAATCCGACCGCAGCCGTAAAAATCGAACTTAAAGTCCCTGATAAGATGGCGCATGGATTGAACCCCCATATCGTTGCCACCGGCATGCAACACCAAAACGGCCGGGGGCCTATCTAAGCCAACGAAGCGCCGAAACTCAGGCACCACCCGGCACCAAAGGAGGCCTGGAACACCTATCCACCTGTCTATAGCAGTGTCTCGGGGAACCCCCAGTTGCCGACCATTCGGCCGAACGTCCGCCTGCTTGGCCCCCCAAAAAACATACGAGTGTCCTAGCACCCATACAAGAGCTGGCTCGCCATCTGTAAGAGAAACAATAAACAAATAACACCAAACCGTCCCACAACACCACATAAAATACTTTAACACTAACCTGAATGAGCTGCGGGCATATGTAAGAAAGAAAACGATTAGATTCCCACCGACCAGTGCGTTTTACCACAGCATCATCCAAACCCCACCTGGCGGCCTCAGTGGCCGCCCCGATGCGGAAGGAGTGAGATGAGAAGTCGCCAGGAGGAAAACCGGCTGCACCCAAACACCTGCGAAACACCGCAGTGAATTGGAAAACAGACAATGGCCTGCCATTTTCGTGAACCAAGAACGACCCACCCCCCACAGGGCGACACAGAAGATAATCTGTCACCGCAGCAACGGGGCAAATAGGGGAACCCAAAATAGGAAAAAGCTTAACTTGAGAACCTTTGCCGACCTGATCCGTTTTAGAGCAACGGATACGCGCGACCACTCCTGAACCCACGCAGCTGACGTCCTCAGCCAGAAGACCGCCGTGCTGGGACCCGGCCCTGCTGACCAACTTCCCCACCTGAAAAGCCCCAAAAAAGGCCAGACAGAAGGCAGTGCGGAACAGGAACGCCTCGTAGGAAGATGAGCAAACCCCGTGAACCTGCACCAACAATTCCTGAAGCATGTGAAAGGTGACAGGTCGCTGACCATCCGGCCTGCGACCACCTTTTCTATACCCCTTCAATGCTTGGCAGACCAAGAAACCTTTAGACACGTCCGGGACACCACATAGTTTAAACCAAAAGGCCAAACCGGCCAGTTTCTGGTTCAAAGCCGAGACGGACACCCTTTGTTCAAAGTTCAAACCCAGAAAGTACAGTAAAACGGACTCAGACTCAGGCCCACCCAGCCCGACACCCGTCTCCCTTAGCAAACACCCCCACTCCCGCCAAACCCTGGAATAGGCAGCCCAAGTGCTCGCACTCACCGACCTCCTGATTAAGCCCGCGACGACTCCAAGGCGAGTTCCCATAGCTCAGCCGGACAGGGCACTCCGCGTTGCTCCGCTCCCGGCGCCAACTCCCGGAACCTGTCCAGCTGAAACCGAGACAAAGCATCCGCCAATGAGTTGGCAGTCCCTGGCAAATGAACAGCATACAAAAATGCATTCTTTTGTAGGCAACGTAACACCAAATGGCGGAGCAAACGCACCACTGGAGGAGATGCTGCCGACAAACGATTGATAACCTGCACTACCCCCATATTGTCGCAATGTAGGCGAACTTTCTTGTTACTGAAGGAGGAACCCCACAATTCCACCGCAACCAACACTGGAAACAGTTCCAACAATACTAGGTTACCACACAACCCAGCGGCCCGCCAGGACAACGGCCAGCGCTCCGCACTCCACCTACCCCCCAAAAATGCGCCATACCCTGTAGAGCCTGCCGCATCCGTGTACAGTTCCAGGTCAAAACTGCTGACCGGGCCCTGCTGCCAGAGCGAGTGACCGTTAAAGCTCTGGAGGAAAGTATCCCAGACTTGTGAATCCGCCCGGTGGTCCCCACTCAACGTCACGAAGTGGCGGGGGGACGAAACGCTGACGACAACCTCCGGCAGAATATCCGCCCCATCGGCAGAATGTGACAGGTGAAATTAAGTTTGCCAAGCAAAGACTGAAGAGCCCGCAGTTGGATGGTCCAACGTCGGACCACACCCCTAATCTCCTCCCGCAGCGAGAGCAACTTGTCTTCTGGCAAGCGGCATTCCATGGCCTCTGAATTGATCACGATACCCAGGAACGTAATCTGTGTGGCCGTGCCCTCCGTTTTATCCGCCGCCAGGGGAACCCCGAAGCGCTCTGTGACATGTTGTACTGTGGCCAACAGAACCCCACACAAGTTGGAGTCCGAAGGGCCAATGCACAAGAAGTCGTCCAAATAGTGGATCACCGAGCTAACCCCCGATACCTCGCGGACCACCCACTCCATAAACGAACTAAATTGTTCGAACAACGCGCACGAAATGGAGCAACCCATGAGCAAACAGCGATCCACATAAAATTTGTCCAGCTACCTACAGCCCAAGAGATGAAAGCTGGATGGGTGCACTGGGAGGAGGCGAAAAGCCGCCTCAACATCCGTCTTAGCCATGAGGGAACCCCGACCATACCGCCTAACCCAACCAATCGCCGCATCAAACGAAGTATACGAGACTGCACATGCCTCCGGATCGATTGAGTCATTAACCGACCCACCCTTTGGGAACGACAGGTGGTGGATAAGGCGAAACTTCCCGGGCTCCTTTTTGGGGACAACCCCCAGGGGTGAAACCACCAAATTACCTAGGGGAGGGTGCCCGAAGGGGCCCGCCATGCGGCCCAAAGCCACCTCCTTGGAGAGCTTCTCCGACACCACCTCAGGGTACTGGCGGGTAGAGCGCAGATTCTCCCCAAAGGGGGGAATAACCGTCATGGAACAGGGAATAACAAACCCAACCGCAAAGCCCTCCTACAACAATCGGGCGGCCGCCCGATTGGGGTACCTATTTAGGAAGGGGCGCATCCTTAGAAGGTTCACCGGCGTCGTCCCCTTTACCTGCAGTATCGCCGGGACGTCCCTTGCCCTGTTTGAAACAATGGGACATGGAGTGGGAGCTGCCGCATCCCGAGCACTCATGTCGGAAACGACAGCTCGCTCCGAACCGGCAAGCCCCTTCATTGAACTGCCAACACAACCCCTTCCGCTTAACGACCGACTGTCCCGGGGTACCCGCACTACCGCCCCCCCCCTGAAAAAACGTCATAAGCCTCATCCACTTGTGGTCCCACCGCAAAGACGGCCGCAAAGCTTTACGCTGCCTGAACTGCTCATCATAGCGCAGCCAAGCCATGCCCCCGTACACCCGATGCGCTTCACTGATGGCATCAAGGTAGCAAAAAAGGGGTGAGCAGCACTCCGGCTGGTTCTCCCCAATGACGCTGGCCAAAACAGCGAAGGCCTGCAACCAATTGGCGAACGTCCGCGGGATCAAACGAAACCGCCGCCGATCCTCCTCGTCCGACCGAAACCGGTCCAGATTAAACTTCTCCAGGGGCAACAGGGAAAATATTTCTACATACTCACCACACCAGATCCTGTCCCGTACCTCCTGTTTCAAATGAGCACCTAGAGGGCCCTCAAAGCATACGTAAATTTCGCACCTGGCGGAGTCAGACAAGCCCACTGACTCCGCAGGGACACCCACTGACACCTCCGCCAAGGCGGTGGGAGATGAAACCCCCACTTGAGCCGCCTGACCCAAGAAGTCCCCAGCACCAGGTGCCGCTACCGGGGCGAAAACCGCCGCCGGGGACGGGGGAACCCAGGCCTCCAAGCGCCTTCCCGGGGAACACAAACCCGCCACTAAATCCCTAAGCCCTGGGTCTGCCCCGGATGCTGCGGACGTTGCCGCTGCAGCCGGGGAAGGTCCAGGTACCAGAGAGGGGCCCCCAGTACTCACCCCAAACAGCCTAACTAAAGTATCCCGTAAATTAGAAAAGGAAGCATCAGAGCACTCACCAGGCTGCCTGGGTGGGACCATACTCCAATGTTGTGGGATCGTCAAGCACCTCCCCTTCTTCCGAAATGGAGCGCTCCCCTTCCGACCGCAGTGCAGACCTTCTTTGGTGACCTTCCGTCCCTCCACTGGCACCCCCGGAAGGGTCAGGCCGCTGTACAACCGCGCTACGTAACCCTGGCCTAAGACTGGCAGACACCCAACACCAATTTACTCCCACGCCGGGCTGACCCCCCGGCCGGCACATCACCAGAGGGGCCAGCCGCTTCAGATGAGCCTGCACGTCGACCAGGCGGGGCAGGGGACAGTGAAGGAACGCGGCCCCGCCTGGCAGAGCTCCGCCTCAGACGGGGATACCTCCCAGGTGACCGGCCGGCCGCCGGCAGTGCAGGCCGGCACGATCCACCTGGAGGGTCCGTGTCCGGGCTCCCAAGATGGCGCCGAGCTCTGGGGGACGCGGCTGGACTGAAGCGCTCCGGCGGGCGGGACCGCCGAGCGCGCGGCTGAAGCCGTTCTTCTTCTCCCTCCGGGTCCTGACACACCCTCACCAGCCGATCCCGCAGCCAGTCCGAGCCGCGATGCTCAGCGGTCGCTCTGAGCTGACGGAGCAGTGTGTCAATATCAGCCATGAGGATTCGGGGCCTATCTCTTCTGTGGGAATGACGGACACCTGCACAGCTTGTCACGGGTGCGGCCGAATGCCCGCACTCGGACCGCACCCATTCCTAAATACCACCCCCGCCCCCTACAGTCTGCAGAACGCCCCATTTAGCAAAGGAGGAAGAGATTAACCCACTAATGACTTGGCCACAGTAAACCCAGTCATGTGGCCCTTCGCTCCATTTTTTTCTTTTTTATAGCAGTATATTTCTGTGCGTTAGTGCACGTTTAAAGCAGTATATTTCTGTGCGCTAATGCACGTTTAATGCAGTAAATTTCAATGGATTAGTTCACGTTTATTGCAGCATATTTCTGTGTGTTAGTGAACGTTTAATGCAGTATATTTTTGTGTGTTAGTGCATATATGACGCAGTATACAGTATCTCACAAAAGTGAGTACACCCCTCACATTTTTGTAAATATTTTATTATATCTCTTCATGTGACAACACTGACGAAACGACACTTTGCTACAATGTAAAGTAGTGAGTGTACGGCTTGTGCAACAGTGTAAATTTGCTGTCCCTTCAAAATAACTCAACACATCAGTCATTAATGTCTAAACCGCTGGCAACAAAAGTGAGTACATCCCTAAGTGAAAATGTCCAAATTGGGCCCAAAGTGTCAATATTTTATGCGCCCGCCATTATTTTCCAGCACTGCCTTAATAACCCTCTTGGGCATGGAGTTCACCAGAGCTACACAGGTTGCCACTGGAGTCCTCTTCCACTCCTCCATGATGACATCACAGAGCTGGTGGATGTAAGAGACCTTGCGCTCCTCCACCTTCCGCTTGACAATGCCCCACAGATGCTCAATAGGGTTTAGGTCTGAAGACATACTTGGCCAGTCCATCACCTTTACCCTCAGCTTCTTTAGCAAGGCAGTGGTCAACTTGGAGGTGTGTTTGGGGTCGTTATCATGTTGGAATACTGCCCTGCGGCAGTCTCTGAAGGGAGGGGATCCCTTTGAAAGTGAGGAAGTGGCAGAAGGCCAAGATAGGAGGCATATCATTATATTGCACGTAAGTGTATTACCATTAGGATAGTGAACAAGGATTTTTAAGAATTACTACACCATGAGATGTTTTTTTATTATTATTTTCTTGGTGATGGGTGAGGACTACCCCTGAAGATATAACATCAGCAGTGATCTCACACAATTTCCAGCCATAGGACAGCCATGGACTTGTGCATTTGTCAAAGACTGTTTCATACATAGGCGGTAAGGATAAAGAGCACATTGAGGTGTCCACCTTTTTTCCTTACTAAACACGAACTATCCCATAAGGTGCATCGGGACTTCTTTCACCCTCTGAGGAAATCTTTATTACATTATTTGCTCATATTGCTTGTATTGATACTAGCGCTGCATTTTTTCTATATATTTGTTAATGAAAGGTGTGTATACTTATATGCTTAGCAGCTAGTAGCGTGTTTTGCCACCACATTTGAATCATATAATCATTCCTCACAGCAGGAGCGCGGATACATCCCTTTACTAATTAATCCATGTTCTTAGTCTGCTTGCCTTCAGCAAACTGTTTGTCTTTTTTGTGCATCCTCTTTAGAAGAGGCTTCCTTCTGGGAAGACGGCCATGGAGACCAATTTGATGCAGTGTGTAACGTATGGTCTGAGCACTGACAGGTTGATCCCCCCCCATCCCTTCAACCTCTGCAGCAATGCTGGTAGCACTCATACGTTTATTTCCCAAAGACGACATCCAAATATGACGCTGAGAACGTGCACTCAACTACTTTGGTAGACCATGATGAGGCCTGTTCTGAGTGGAACCTGTCCTGTTAAACCCCTGTATGGTCTTGGCCACCGTGCTGCAGCTCAGTTTCAGGGTCTTGGCAATCTTCTTATAGCCTAGGCCATCTTTATGTAGAGCAACAATTCTTTTTTTCAAATCCTCAGAGAGTTCTTTGCCATGAGGTGCCATGTTGTACTCCCAGTGACCAGTATGAGAGCAATAACACCAAATTTAACAAACCTGTTCCCCATTCACACCCGAGACCTTGTAACACTAACGAGTCACATGACATGGAGGAAAAATAGCTAATTGGGCCCAATTTGGATATTTTCACTTAGGGGTGTACTCACTTTTATTGCCAGCAGTTTAGACATTAATGGCTGTGTGTTGAATTATTTTGAGGAGACAGAAAATTTACACTGTTATACAAGCTGTACACTCACTTTACATTATAGAAAAGTGTAATTTATTCAGTGTAGTCACATGAAAAGATGTAATAAAATATTTACAAAAATGTGAGGGGTGTACTCACTTTTGTGAGATGCTGTATTTCTGTGCATTAGTGCACATTTATCGCAGCATATTTCTGTGAGTTAGTAGAAGTTTACTGCAGTATATTTCAGTGTGTTACATGCCGTTTTTAATGCAGTATATTTCAGTGCATTGCTGCACATTTAACACAGTATATTTCAGTGCGTTACTGCACGTTTAACACAGTATATTTCAGTGTGTTACTGCACTGTTTAATGCAGTAAATTCCTGTGCGTTACTGCGCGTTTAACGTAACATTTTGCAGTGCATCAGTGCAATTCTACTGCAGTATATCAGTATGTATCAGTGGAGTGTGTCTGTGTAGTAAGTTAGTGAGTACTCAGGTTTAAGTACACCAAACACCACTTTCCATTGATTAAAGCGCATTCACGTACACATTTCTACATCTTTATTACATTTTGTTAATACACCCCACCCCCCACCCTCATCATGTCTGTAAGGCCAACAAAGAGAGGCAGATGTTCCCATGGCACTGTGAGGGGGCCAGCAGTGTATGTGTCCACAGGCAAAGGTGAACATGGTCAGTCTTCAGGCAGGGCATCATTTCCCCTGTTTAGTGATGTTGTCCATTCTATCCAGCCACAGCATCCAGAGGAGGTGGTGGACTGGCTTATTAAACCATCCTAATCCTCCTCATCCTCCGTCACCCAAGTAGAGACTAGTGTACAGTTCACTGCAGCTGCATGAGTGGCTACATGTGCCTCCTTAGCCCCAGCATCAGGAATGGAGGAGTCAGCTAAGTTATTTGAACAAACGTCAGCCACTTGCTCCTGGATGATGCACAGCCATTACTTGATTCAGATGTTGGTTCTGATGTTCAGAAAGGTAGGAATATGAGCCTACAGAGAAGGGAGAACACTGGTACACAAATTGGCAGTGATGTTCCCCCAGCCGCAGCGTATTGCCAAGTTGTCTCCAGTGGTAATGAGAATAGAGATGATGATGAGGTCACTGACACGACTTGGGTGCCAGATAGAGCAGAAGAGGAAAGTGAGGGCGAAGCACAATCCAAATGAAGCAGTCATCATGGAAGTAGAGAGCAGCCACCCTATCCCATCACATTGTGGAGCTGTTATCTCCCGGCCCACTTCTCACAGCTCAGCTGTCTGGTTCTTTTTTAGCACAGGTGTATAAAAGTACTGCGCTACCCAAATATTATATCTATTAGCAGCCAGCACGACAATCGCAACCCATATTGTGACAAAAGTAAAAAAGAAAGATGCGGCGCTAAACTCAAAAAGTAAATAATTGTAATATCAAAGAAGTGAATCTGACGAGTGATACCAAATGTTCCGCAAAAAAATGTCATAAATATTATAACATATAAAAGTGCATAAAAAGTGGCAAATAAAGTGCATGTAAAGTGTCTAGGTACTATAACTGCCTAAACCAGCTATTCATCCTAATTAGGATAGTTCAGTTATAATCCTAAGTATTTGTATTATCATTAAAGTGAATCTGACAAGTGATACCAAATGTTCCGCAAAAAAATGTCATAAATATTATACCATATGCATGGAAAGTGCCAAATAAAGTGCATGTAAAGTGTCCAGATTCTATAGCTTCCTAAACCAGTTATTCATCCTAGTTAGGATGGTTCAGTTATAATCCTATCAAGAACCAAGGCAAACAATCATAAAGTGCATGGAAAGTGCAAAACAAAGTGCATAAAAAGTGTCCAAATCGGGGGCGCATGCGCGGCGCGGATCAGGAAGGAAGCAAGAGCTGAGAGCTCCGCTAGCCGTGGAGAGTCTAACACTTCCCTGGGGACACTAATCGCGCTATTCCAGCTGATATTGTCCCGCTTCCCCAGTGGAACTATTGGCGCATGACGGGGAGGAAAAAACGCCGGGAAAAAACGGCCCAGAGATCCCTAACTACCTACCTGCTGCGGGTGAGAGAGACCACGAGGATGTCCCAAGATGGCGCCCGAGCGGAGACGGCTCCGAACAGCGCGCAGGCCGCGGCTGTGTCACCTACACACTCAGCGGGAGACGGTGAGTCCTCGGTGCACCTTACAAAAGCGGACTTAGATGACAGTCTCTGTGCCATTTATGACAAAATAGCCCAGAAGTTCCAGCAGGAGCTACACAAATCTACTAGCACGCTGTCTATGGAGATTGCAGCACTGGGCAGCAGGACTGACTTATTGGAGACCAAGCACGATGAGCTGAGCCTAGCTTACTCTGACCTGAGAAAGGACCATGAGACCCTAACGGAGACGGTAACGCAGTTACAAGCCCACATAGAGGATTTGGATAACAGGAATAGGAGGAACAATCTCAGGGTTCGGGGGGTCCCCGAGACGATCACAGAATTGCATCAGGCAGTACAGAGATTGTTTCTGTCCCTCCTTCCGGACGCTTCCCCAGCAGCGTTCGCCTGTGATAGGATACATAGGGCTCTGCGCCCCGAACCTACTCAGGATAAACCACCCCGGGACATAGTCCTCTGTCTTAAGGATTTTGTAACCAAAGAGGAAATCCTTAGAGCATCTAGAAACACCCCCCATATCCAGCTTGATGGAGTGACGGTACAGATTTACCCGGACATCTCCCCTACAACCCTAGACAAGCGCAGAAGAATGAAGGAAGTCACCTCGGTTTTGCAGGCAGCGAGGATCCGCTATAGGTGGGGATTCCCGTTCAAGCTACAGGTCCCTCATAACGGTACGACCTATACAGTTACCAACATCCCAGAGGGCAAAGAACTTTTAGTTAAATTGGGTCTTATGGATGCTGCTGAGCTCCCCAGGCTACCGTCTACCCCTCGCCCGTCTCCTATCTGGGCCACGCCACCCCCAAGAAGGGGTCCTCGCAACGGCCGTTAACTCAAGATTGACTGCCTATTAACCCAGAGCATACCCGTCATGACAAGAACATTCAACTCTTTTCTCTCCCGGCGACTGGCTGATTGACTGTCCCGTTCGCCTGGTTGTCTTCCCCCACTCTGCATCGGTTGCCGCTGAGAAGATTTACTCACGGAGGTTTAACTGGAACTTTGGCAGCTTCCCTCAGGAAAGTGCGTTGGTGGACTTGGCTGTCGGTGCAGAGTGCTGGACCTTTGGTCCAAAGTTGCTTTTCTCTGTTGGTTGGGGTGGAATCTATTCCCCTAACCCCAATGGTTCATGCTGACGTTGTCCCCTGGGCTCTCTGGGAGGACACCGGTTTGCTGAGCCCTATGGTTGTCACCTTAATTTTGTTTGTTGTTTTTCTTATCCATGTTTATCTCAGGTTATCGTTTCTATTCTCTTGTTATTTTATTTTTTTATTCAGAAGGCATCAAAATGGTATATCTGTAGTGACTAATAGCACCGAATTGACAATTGAAGGTGGTCGAGACTTGAGGAGACGAGTGGAGGCTGGTGTGATGGTAAGCTGGTGGGCTGGTGGTCTGTTAATGGCTTGTTACCCGAGGCTTGGATTCTGTGAGAGGGTAATGCTACTCATTTTACCTATGAGATGGCTCTGACAATAATCTCCCACAACCTGAAAGGTTTTAATTCTCCTCTAAAGAGGAGGAAGGCCTTCAAATCATATAAGGCTCTTGGAGCGGATATACTCCTACTACAGGAGACACATTTTTCTAAACGTGGTCATCCCTCATACCTTGATAAGTCCTTTGGACAAGCGTATTTTACCACCTATGAATCCAAAGCCAGAGGGACTGCCATTTTATTCAAAAACAATGTGATGTTCCAACAGCAGCAGGTTTATAGGGACCCTGAAAGTCGCTTCACTATTGTTAAAGGCTCCATACATGGAAAGGAACTCACTCTGGCCTCGGTGTATGCTCCGAACAAGTCCCAGACATCCTTTTTCAAGGAATTTTTTCAGAAACTAGAGTGCTATCACTCCCCACATATGTTAATAGGCGGGGACTTTAACCTTGTGGCACACGCCAAATTAGACAGAAGCAAACAGGGCCCTGCCTGTAATGCTTTCCCCAAATCTTTACAGCGCTCTCTGCAGTCCCACCAATTGGTGGACATTTGGAGGGCGCACAATACAGACTCAAAAGAATACACTTTTTACTCATATCCCCACGACACCTACTCCCGCCTAGATTATATTTTCTCCACCCCCGTATTGATGGCAAATTCCCTATACTCATTTTTCACATAAGAAAACTCAGACATAACACGCGGGAGGTTTACAGGTGGTTAACCACCCTGACGTCTCTCGCGACATTTCTAAACCCCTTTCGTAATGTCCGTCCCGGGACAAACGAAGACAGATTAAACCGCACACGGTGTTCCAATTTCAGGGGCGGATAATTGTATACACCCCTCACTATCGTGAGATCAAAGACTTTTTTAAGGAACTTTTTCCTACAGACCCTGAACAAGCCTCGTATGTGGCTCCGGTCTCACTCAAGGAAAGGTACA
>BLSH010234146.1:5231-24633 GCA_018402905.1 Glandirana rugosa | reverse complement strand
GTGATATGGGTACTTCCGGCTTATTTATACTTTTTTGACACAGTTTGAAGATGATTTTAGAACAGTTCTATGGCCTCTAATGTTAATTAATACTTTTCAGACCCATTTTGAAGATGATTTCCATTTTTGCATTTTTTATGTTTTTATTTTTTTAAAAATATTTAAAGTTATTTCCCTGTCCCCATTTCTTTGTAGGTCACTTGTCCCACCCTTACCCACATTTCCTTCCTTTTGCAGACCTCTAGGACCTTCCAGGACTATTTTACAGCACTTTTTGTACCTAAAAGTCCGGGTCTCCATTGATTTCAATGGGGTTCGGGGTCCGGGACAAAGTTCGGGTTCTGTCCGGACCCGAACCCGGACTTTGTCCCGAAGTTCGGCCGAACCAGCAGAACCCGGACTTCTAGAAGTTCGCTCAACTCTACTCAAGACCTCTCAGCAGCCTCCACTAACAGGGATAATAGTATAGCGCAGGGTTTCCCAGGTCCTTGCAGCACATCTTCCAGTAGCACACCACCAGCTGTAGACTATAGCCGGCAAATTTCTCTGCCCCATCTGCTGCAGCAAAAAAAATAAAAAATACAGTCACTGCCACCCACATGCCCAGCATCTTAATGCAAACTTGTCAAAGCTGCTGGCTCTGCAACTTCTGACTTTCCATTTGGTGGATTCTGCCCCCTTCCGTAAATTTGCAGAATGTGCTGTACCACAATGGCAGGTTCCCAGATGCTATTTCTTTTCACATAAGGCCATTCCATCTCTGTACCATCACGTGGAAGGCAATGTTGTGGCAGCATTGGGCAAGGCAGTCAGCTGCAAAGTCCATGTTACTGCTGACACATGGTCCAGCAAGCATGGTCAGAGATAATATATTTTGTTCACAGCACACTGGATAACTCTGCTTGCAACTCGGAATGATACAGGACAGGGCTCAGTGCTGCAGCTTGCTGTACCACCTCGTCTCATACAGCTAGTGGTGATGATGCGAGATTTGTCAGCTCTACCCCCTCCTCCTCCTACTCCATGCCCTCTTCTGCTGAATTGCCCTATGAACCACAAGTACCCCCTAAGCCTTCAAGGGGCTATTCAATGAGTCAGACTTAAAGGTGCCATGCAGTGCTTCAGATGGTGTGTCTAGGGGACAGGAACCCCACCAGAGCAGAGATTCTTGCAGCTCTGCAGTGACAGGCCTAGAGGTAGAGCTGGAGCCAGGAATAGTGGTGTGCATAATGGCACAAACCTCCTGTCCGCTCTTAGATAGGGAACGTTGCCACATGTGCCATGCCTTGCACATGTCCTCAATTTTGCCATTTTTTTAAAAGGTTGGAAGATCTGCTTAAGCAGGCCCGAATAGTCTGTAGCCGTTTCAGGCGGTCATACACAGCCAGTGCTCGATTGACTAAAATTCAGCAGGAATTCCACTTACCTGTAAACTGCCTGATTTGTGACATGCCCACCTGGTGGAACTCGACTTTGGCAATGCTGCAGCAGCTGCGCATGTAGCAGAGGGCTGTCAATGAGTACCTGTGTGAGTATGGCACAACGACAGGCTCAGGCTGGCTCTGCTTTTTTTTTCCCACATGCCAATGGCTGCTGGTAAAGGATGCATGCACTGTACTGTCACCATTTGAGGAGACCACAAGGAGGGTGAGCCGTGACAAAGCATGCATCAGTGACACAGTTGGAGCAGACTCTGTGTGGCATTATGGACAGAGCACTCGAGGCAGAGCAGCTGGATATAGAGGAGGACTTCCTTTCCCCTCAATGCCAGCTTTATGCAGACACCATTCTTCCTACGCCACAGAACACACAAGAGGAGAGGGAGGAGGGGGAGAAAGAGGAGGAGGATTCTGCCAGTTTTTGAGTCATTGAAGCAGAGTAAGACATATGTCAAATAATATGAGATGGCTTTCCATCCCCAGAATCCTTGGGAGGCAGTTCCAGATACTGTAATCCTCAGTGACCCAGAGGAGTCTGCTTCTCATGCCTCTGCAAACTTACGGTGCATGGGCTCCCTCATGCTTCAAAACCTGTGAAAGAACCTAAGAATACGTAGCATAAAGGAGAATGATCACTATTGGTTGGCAACCTTCCTTGACCACTGTTACAAGGGGAGAGTCTCAGAACTCATCTCGTCCCCACAGAGGGTGCAGAAGATGAAATCTCTTGAGGACTCCTTAAAGAGGAGTTCATCTAATGCTTTTCTCGAATCGGGTAGCTTACAGTGTCATGGAAAATGTCTTTTTTGAGGCTTCTGTTGGTAAAGAGAGGAGCGGTGGAGCAGGTGGCTGCCTAAGTGATGCATTTCACAATTTTTTTAGTCCTCATCACCCAGGGCTGTCAGCTTCCCCATCTCATCGACAGCGTCTGCATCATATGGTGGACTATTATCTAGGAGCAAAAACAGAGATGGAGAGCTTTCCAGTCGACGATCCACTGGCTTACTGGGTCATGAGAATAGACCACGGGCCAGAACTTACCCAGTATGCAATTGAGCTGCTGGGCTGCCCTGCATCCAGCATGCTTTCTGAATGGGCATTCAGTGCTGCTGAAGGTTTTGTTACTGATAATTAAACACATCTGTCCACAGACTCCGTGGACCGTCTGACATTTATCAAAATGAATCAGTCCTGGATTACCAGCAGCTATGAAGCCCCTGATGCCAATGTCGCTGATTAAGTGTTTTTGGCATGTGGAATCTCTGCAGGACTTCTAGGCTGCCTAGTGTTGTGGGTGTTGATTTCATCTGGAAGAATTTTTTGGGTGTAGTATTCATGGGCACAATTAGCACCCAAAGACCATTTTTTCTGCACCTGTTTGACAGGTGCATATCTTTGCAATTTTTGACAGCAAGGCCAATTCTTGCTTTCATCAAGAGTACCTCTATAGGGTTACAGTGTGAAGGCGCTACCAACATCCAAAGACCAATTTTTCGGCACCCGTTTGACAGGTTCATATCATTTAAATTTTTGACAGCAAGCCCATTTCTTGCTTTCGTCAAGAGTACCTCTATAGGGTTACGGTGTGAATGCGCCACAGACACCCCTAAGACCAATTTTTCTGCACCTGTTTGACAGGTGTATATCATTTATAAGGGAAATGAGCAGCGCAAATCTAAAAATCCTACAACCTAGTGATAATAAATGGCTTACAATTAACACCTATGAAACAAATCAATAAACCTAGTAATAATGAATGGTTTGCTAATAACACATGTGAAACAAACCAATATACCTGTGAATATTATGCTACTGCTAGCAATATTCTTCTAACATGTAACAATGTGTATATCTTCTATATCAGGGTTTCTCAACCAGGGTTCCGTGGAACCCTAGGTTTCCACCAGAGGTTGCTAGGGGTTCCTTTAACAATGGTCAATTTCTACCTCTCAGATAAATTCGTAATGATACCATTGATCTTTTTAGCTATCTGTAAGGGGGTAATTCTTCCCAATTACCACAAGTGTAAGGAGCATTCTTCCCACTGATCATCACAGTAATGCAGTGTATTTCAACCAGGGTTTCATGGAACGCTAGGGTTTCTCCAAAGGTTGCTAGGGGTTCCCGGAGCAATGACCAATTTCTGCCTCTCAGATAAGTTCTTAATGACATCATTGATCTTTTTAGCTATCTGTAATTCTTCCCAATGTCCACAAGTGTAAGGAGCGTACTTCCCACTGACCATCACACTAATGTATCATGAGTTGTAGATTTTAAATGTTTAGCAGGGATTCCCCGAGACTGGAGAATTATTTCAAGGGTTCCTCTGTGTTGAAAACGTTGAGAAAGGCTGCTCTATATAAACAAGTGAAAAGTCAACACAATAATATATGAAAACATACACTCTGATGCAGACCAATATCTTAAATGTGAATCTAGTGCTTACGTCTAAAAAAATCTTATACGTAAAACAAATTAAAGTGCATATATATATATATATATATATATATATATATATATATGTATATATATATAATGTTTCTCAATCTCAAATGAATATAATCCATAAATAAAGTGCAACTGTGCAAAAAATATAGTTCCTATTCCAAATTTCATTCAAAAATATGATCCAAAGTGCATCTATCCAAAAAATCAAAGTTCATATTTCCAATCACACAACAGATTAAAGGCAAAATCCTAATCCAACACTTCATGTAATTGTACACCCGATGTGCTCCTTCACCAAAGTAACTCACCAGAAATGATAGCTGGTCAGATTATAAACCAGCAACAGCGCTTTTTTGTGTTGTATATCAGGCAAATCCCCTCTCCACTGTGCTGTCTTTGACCTGTCCTCTTGTCAGCTTCTCTCCCAAATGGATGGAAGGATTTTAAGGAGGAAGAAAAAAAGATCTAAGATCTTCATAGCGTAATAACGTAAAATAATGCTTGTTTATTAAAACTTTTTTAAAGGCACCCACATTTGACAAGTGTCTGCCCGACACTAGGGAACAAAAACATGATGATTGTATATAATTATCGGCTCTGGCTGCAGTCTCAAAAGCCGCAAGCTCGATCCCAGAAACACCTGATGTTGTCAGCATCCTAGCCTACTAGTTTCTTTATTCAACGTCCTCACGGAGTGGTAGGATTGTACGATTTTTAGATTTGCGCTGCTCATTTCCCTTTTATGCGCATTTACTGGTGTTTCACTAGTACCAAGTGCCAGCATTTCTAGTTAAAATCCTCCGCCATCCTTCAATATTTTTGCCGCTGTTCCGTATTTCATTTTAGGTGCATATCATTGCAATTTTTTACAGCAAGGCCAATTCTTGCTTTCAATAAGGGGTTACGGTCTATAGGGTTACGGTGTGAAGGTGCCACTGACACCCAAAGACCAATTTTTCTGCACCTGTTTAACAATTTTTGCTTTCATCAAGGGTATCTTTATTAAACCCATGCACTGCTACTAGTTCCATTAAATTTTAATTTGTTACGTTCAATACCTTTAGAGGTGGCATTCGTTATTTCGGATAATTCGGAACTTCGAATAAATTCGTATTCATTACGTTCACTAACCAAATTTAAAAGGAAATTCCAATACCTATAATTTAATAATTTATAACTATTATTATAGTTTTTATTATTATTAATTTGTTACATTCCATTCGTTTAGATGTGGCATTCATTATTTTAGATAAATTGTAACTTTGAATAAATTTGTATTCGTTACGCTCACTAACAGCCAAATTTTAAAGGAAATGATAATACCTATAATTTAATAATTTATAACTATTATTAAAGTTTTATTATTATTTATTATTCATTTGTTACATTCCATTTGTTTAGATGCGGCATTCTTTATTTCGGATAATTCGCAACTTCAAATAAATTCATATTCGATGCGTTCACTAACAGCCAAATTTGAAAGGAAATTCCAATACCTATAATTTAATAGCTTATAACGATTATTATTTTTATTATTATTTATTAATTTGTTACATTCCATTCGTTTAGATGCAGCATTCGTTATTTCGGATAATTCGTAACTTCGAATAAATTTGTATTCGTTATGTTCACTAACAGCCAAATGTGAAAGGAAATTTCAATACCTATAATTTAATAGTTTATAACTATTATTATAGTTTTTATTATTATTATTATTTATTAATAATTTGTTACTTTACATTGGTTTAGATGTGGCATTCATTAGAAACATAGAAAAGTGACGGCAGAAAAAGACTGAGTAGTCCATCGAGTCTGCCCATTTTTTTTTAGTTTTATTTTTTGGGTTTTTTATGAGGGGGGGTTTGTTTTGTTTTATTTTTTATTTTTCCTATTATAATCTCATCTCCCACTGTATTCAGCCTGATCCAGCTGTTTCAGCATTCAGTGCTGTTATACACAGGATATACTGTACCTCCTGTTCTCTTCTCCCCCCCCCCCTGCAGTCTGCATTCACCCCTTCTGTACACAGGATTTCACCTACCAATACAGCAATGTGCTCCTTTTCTCTACTCCCCCCTCCACAGTGTGCATTACTTCTACCATTTAGACAAGGATCTTACCTTCTGATCTGCTCCCCGCCTCAAGTCTTCATTCTTGGCTCCCACGGCTCCCCACCTCCATTGTCTCCATTCTGGGCTTCTTCGGCTCCATGCATCCATTCTCGACTCCCACGGCTCCCCGCCTCCATGCTCTCCATTCTGGGCTTCATGCCTCCATTCTAGGCTCCCTACCGCCATGCTTAGCATTCAGAACTCCCGCTCTCTGCTTTGCTCCCGACTCCACCCTCTGAGCTCTCTGAGCAAGAAATACAGAGATGGCATTGGGTATCAATGTACACTGACAGTGTTCACTGTCAGTGTGCATTGGGAACACTGGAAACAACATTGAGCGGATATACATCCGCCACAATGTTGAATCGCGATGGAACCCCTAGGGACTTCTGGTGGAACCCTAGGGTTCTGTAGACCCCAGGTCTAGAACCACTGCTCTATAGGGTTACGGGGTGAAGGCGCCACTGACACTCAAAGCCCAATTTTTTCCTTACCTGTTAAATCTATCCAAAGTCTGTGGAAGAGACACCGGAATTTATCCAAAAAGTCTCTAATCTTGTTCCCAGTGCACTACATTGTGGCCTCATCATACAGATTGGCTCTCCAAGCCATCGCTTACAAAATAAAGAAAGCTTGCAGGGAACATGTCATTTTTTTGGCTTTATAAATGCAATTATTGCTGCAGCAGCTTCTATACACAGTACAGATGTGCAACTTTACAGGTAGACTAAGGGAACCCAACAGGTACTAAATTGGAAGGAATTTTTCATTTTTATGCTTTCACTTTAAGCACCAATAAATCACTGCTAATTTAAAAATGCAGTTTTTACAAACTTTTTTCATTGATACATGTCCCCCAGGGCAGTACCTGGACCCCCATAACCATTGCATGCCCAATTACATGCATATAAGCCTTCAAAATGGCACTATTTATTTTTCCAGTTCGGGTCCCATAGACTTCAATGGGGTTCATTATTCGGTTCCGAACTTTCGTGATGCTCGAAAGTTCTGGTGCGAACCGAACAGGGGGCCCATCCCTTATTTAGGTCATAGTATAGCTAATGTAGCCAGGAGCTGGCTATATTACCTGCCGTGACAGGGGACACTTGCAGCAATTGCCACAAGGTGACTGTTTCCTCTAGTGTTCAGTGCAGAACCTGTTTACCACTTCCTGAATGCAGAGGATTTGTGACAGAAGAGCAAAGGCTCTTGGGACATGTAGTCCAGAAAGCCCAGTTTTCATTGGAGCCAGACCATTTCGGGCTACAAGTTCCAGCTGACTGGAGGGAGAATACAGAATGCTGGGAGAGGAGATAAATAGCTTGAGGAGAGGAGGAGTCAGTCTCTTGGGCCCACAGCCTTCATCTGGGAGCAATGATCTTAGGCAGCAAGGAAAGAGTCTCTGGTGAGCGGGTGCCGGCGCATCTGTCATTCGGCAGTGTTCGGCCAGCCTAGTGACAGTCGGAAGATCATCATCGTCACCTGCCTTGCAGATCAAGCTGCGCTACAGCTTCTAGGAAAGTGCGATCAAGCATTGTCCCTGAGTACAGCATCTGCAGGAACCTGCTGCAGGATCTCCACATCATCCCTTGAGCTTGGTATCGTTCAGACTGGTGAGCGGACATCTGCCCACCCTAGTTGCACCTAAGGACACTACATGCAGACACTATTGAGCATCTGTGGGGCATCCTCAAATGGAAGGTGGAGGAGCGCAAGGTCTCCAACATCTACAGATGCTCAATAGGATTTAGGTCTGGAGCCATTCTTGGCCAGTCTATCACCTTTACCCTCAGCTTCTTTAGCAAGGCAGTGGCGTCTTGGAGGTGTGTTTGGGGTCTTTATCATGTAGGAATACTGCCCTGCGGCCCAGTCTCTGAAGGGAGGGAATCATGCTCATCTTCAGTATGTCACATGTTGGCATTCATGTTTCCCTCAATTGTTTGAGGTGATTGTAGCCATATTAGTGCAATTGTGCCAGAGAAAATTGAGTACTGTCCGTGATACTTTTTTTATTTGCACCAACATAAAATTTTTCAGGACAAGTTTTCGGGGTATCTCCCCTTCTTCAAGGTCCAAGCAGTATTGAATAAAAACAGTTTTAGCCAAATGTTAAAAAAAAAGAGAAGAAAAAAACCTCTGAGGGAAAGGAGAAAGAGGAAAAACAAACAAATACAAATCAATGTATAAGGCCATGGTAATGAAACTAGCTGCAGAGATAAGACAGGCAGAGTTATAGACTGGGGAGGGGAGGGGGAGTGACGGTCACAGAGGGGGTCGTAAAACTTTAGAATAATGAGTGAGAAAACCTCCAACCTCCAAATATCCAAGTTTAAGCCTTTTTTTGTGTCAAAAAGAAGAGTCATTCTTAGTTCAAACGTTTTCCTATCCTGCTTGGTTCTGAAATTCCCTTTAAGAACTAAAACATTGAGGTTTTCAATAGTATGGTCCGGTTGTGAAAAATGATGTCTCACCGGTGTGCAGAAATCATCTTCTTTATGATTCTTGATGGAATGTCTGTGTAAATTCATTCTTGTTTGCAATTTCTGTCCTGTTCCCCAACATAAGATCCTTTGTTGCACCTATTGCATTGAATGAGGTATACCACATTACTAGAGGTACAGCTGTATGATCCCATGATATTGAAGGTCCCATTTGTGTGTGTGACACTTTTGGATAGATTGATCTAGTTGCACAGTTTGCAACGCTTTTTATTGCAGGGTTTGCTACCATTATTTGTGACTTCATAATCAGAATGAAGTTTCCTGCTGCTTGTTTTTTTCTTTTTGCATTGGAGTAGATTTTCTCTTCGGGTTTTCAAGGCTGATACCCCGAAAGCTTGTCCTGAAAAATGTTATGTTAGTGCAAATAAAAAAGGTATCACGGACAGCACTCAATTTTCTATGGTTCCCTCAATGAACTGTAGCTCCCCAGTGCCAACGGCACTCATGCAGCCCCATATCATGACACTCCCACCACCATGCTTGACTGTAGGCAAGACACACGTGTCTTTGTACTCCTCACCTGGTTTCTTCCACACGCGCTTGACACCATCTGAACCAAATTCATTTATCTTGGTCTCATCAGACCACAGGACATGGTTCCAGTAATCTATGTCCTTAGTCTGTTTGTCTTCAGCAAACTGTTTGCAGGCTTTCTTCTGCATCATCTTTACAAAAGGCTTTATTCTGGGACGACAGCCATGCAGACCAATTTGATGCAGTGTGCGGCGTATGGTCTGAACACTGACAGGCTGACCCCCCGCCCTCAACCTCTGCAGCAATGCTGGCAGCATTCATATGTCTATTTCCAAAATACAACCTCTGGATATGACGCTGAGCACATGCACTCAACTTCTTTGTGGAACCTTTCCCGTTAAACCGCTGTATGGTCTTGGCCACCATGCTGCAGCTTAGTTTCAGGGTCTTGGCAATCTTCTTATAGCCTAGGCAATCTTTATGTAGAGCAACAATTCTTTTTTTCAGATCCTCAGAGACTTGAGGGACCATGTTGAACTTCCATTGACCAGTATGAGAGAGTGAGAGCGATAACGCCAAATTTAACACACCTGCTCCCCATTCACACCTGAGACCTTGTAACAATAACGAGTCACATGACACATAGGAGGGAAAATGGCTAATTGGTCCGAATTTGGACATTTTTCCTTCGGGGTGTACTCACTTTTGTTGCCAGCGGACATTAATGGCTGTGTGTTGAGTTATTTTGGTGGGGACAGCAAATTTACACTGTTATACAAGCTGTACACTCACTACTTTACATTGTTGCAAAGTGTTATTTCTTCAGTGTAGTCCCATGAAAAGATAGAGTAAAATATTTACAAAAATGTGAGGGGTGTACTCACTTTTTTGAGATACTGTATATTAACACTCATGTGGACTTGGCTTATCCAAGGCATTTCTAATAAGTGTCAGGCCATCTATGTCAATTTGGAAGAACCATTCCTGAACACTGGGGAGAAACAAAATAACCTCTCAACAAACTTTTGACCCTACATAGGACAGAAAATGTACGGGTCAGGTCTCAGCAGTTTTCCTGCACCTTTTGAAGACAATGAGGTGAAAATTTTGGACAGAGGGGACAACTGGTTCAGAAGAAGTGTGAAAAAGGCCAACTACTTCAAACTGGAACAGCCATCCCTGAACAGGAGCGACACCATCTATCTTGCACATATTGCTCTATTAACATCTCTACACCAACAATTTGACAACAATTTACACCTTTATCCAGGTACTGTAAATTTAAGGATTAACATCTATGAAAGTTTCCTGACACTAAGGGAATCAATATAAAAATAGGGTGGTTTCACAGCTTTTACACCTGTCCTGTTTATTCGACAATTTACATCTGCCTTGAAACATTCCATAACGGTTGGGTTAAGATGACTGTGTTAGCTGTGTGGATATAAATGCTGGGATGGGTTTCTAACACTTATACAAACAGTAGTGGCTTAGATAAGCAAATGAACCTCTGCAACATTACAAAACAAGTCCAGCTGAATATGACTAACTACTACTAGTTGGCTTTTTCATATGAGGAAATACATGTTCTGCTTTAAGACTTAAAACAAATGTATTTGCAGCTGCTTCGCCAGCAATATTATACTTTCCTTTATAGACTTCCTACATTAAAGAGCAACCAAACACAGTGTTTTTAATCCGGTGACTCCTGTCTACAAGTCATCATTGTGTTACAACCCTGTGATGTTTTAACCCTAGCATACTTGGCTGCTGTGCTAATTCCGTATCTTGGGTTCTTTGAATTTTGGACCTTATTTGCATATGTGATCTGTATTATTGATCCAAATAATTGATACAAAAAGGTCACTGAAATATTCTAAAACACTTTACAAACCACAAACTGTAACTAATTATGCATAAGTTGCACACAGACAATCCAATCTGATTGTTCAGTCTAGCAAATTGGTAATATTAGAGCTCACCTAAACAATCTGTTCAATTTATGATTAATCAGGCAGGTCCTTATAGAAATGTTGGACCTAATTCCAAGTTATATACAATATAGTATAATTGTTACATCTAATAAAGGAGACTGTACAATCAAATTGTACTGTACGTGGCCAGCTCTACACTTATTTTATTATTGGACTATGGCCTTTTGGGGGTTTCGCCCTATAACATGCATTGTCATTTTGTGTATTAAAGTGATTGTAAAGGTTAGGTTATTTTTTGTAAAATAACAAACATGTCGTACTTACTTGTGCAAGGGTTTTGCAGAAAGCAGCCCGATCCTCCTTTTCTGGGGTGTCCCGGCGGCACTCCTGGCTCCTCCTCTTCATCGGGAGCCCCCCACGGAGAGGCGCTTTCCATGGGGGCACCCATGTGGGAGCGCTCCCGAGTCCTGCTGATTCGTCCATTGACACAGACAGCAGGACTCAGCGCTGCCATGTCACTGGATTTGATTGACAGCAGTGGGAGCTAATGGCTCCTGCTGCTATCAATCTATCCAATGAGGACCCAAAACAGCGGCTGGAGCTGCTGGGCTTGTGTTCTTTCCTGGAACGATCAAGTTCAGGTAAGAAAAAGGGGGGCTCTGAGGGGCAGCACAGAAGGTTTTTCACCTTAATGCAACTCCTTAAAACATCAGCTCCAATTTTAAACCTTGACACTGCTCTCTAAACTTCTTAAAGAAAATGTGTCAAAGTGTAAATAAATATCAGTTTTGACAACCATTTGATTTTATTGTACTAAAATTTTTACCAGGTTAACAAAATAATTTAAAATATTGATACAGTCAGGGTTTTTTTTTTTTGTTTTTGTTCATTTTCTTTTGCTAATAGTTACATCATTAGTTAGGGTAAAAAAAGACACTAGTTCATGTAGTTCAACCAATAAAAAAAAAAAACACATAGACACAAATAGAAACCTCCATATACATGGTCCTATACCCACAGATGATCCAGAGGAAGGCAAAAAAAGAACCCCAATAAAGCATAATCCATTTTGCTCAAATGGGGGCAAAAAATCCTTCCTGATCCCCCATAAGGCAATTGGATATTCCCTGGATCAACCTCCCCTGTCGATACCACCCCTACATTTTTTTATTGAGTTGTATTTTGTGCATTTAGGAATGCATTCAGCCCTTTTTAAAATAATCTACTTACCTGGCCAGAACCAGTTCTTAAAGGATTCTATTCTACATTTTCACAGCTTTTACTGTGCCTTTTTGTAAGAGAAATTTAAATTGCTTTTCCTCCAGGCGTAAAGAGTGGCCCCTGTCTTCTGTGATGACCTGAAAGTGAATAACTCAACACCAAGTTCACTACATGGACCACTTATGTATTTATACATATTGATCATATCATCCTTTAGGCAGGCCATAGATGATGCAAAGGAAGTCGCTTTATTCACCCATTAACATAATCAGTGTTGATGGGGGAATCCCACTCGTGGAGCTATTGTGTCCTCCCAGCTGGAGGGGGGGCACAAGGAGCCGTCCCTGCTGGGAGAACAAAGTGATTATTGTTAGCGCCTAAAGCTGCTGGCAATAATCACATATAAAAGTCGATGGATCGATTTGGGTACAATCAGCCTGCCCAATGATGGTTTAAATCTAAGCTGATCCTTGCTGAACTATGCAAGATTCAAACCATCTATGGCCAGCTTAAATCTCTTAAGAGAGAATAAATTCAGATCAGCTAATCTTTCCTTATACTGTAGCTGAGCTCCTCCATGCCTTTTAACAGTTTGGTTGCCCTTCTCTGCACTTTCTCCAGTTACCCGATATCCTTTTTGAGAACTGGTGCCCAAAACTGAACCGTATATTCCAGATGAGGTCTTACTAATGATTTGTACAGGGGCATTCATTGCATTATAAAAAAAAATGCACATTTTGATTGGTTGCGGTTGGAACTCATGGCACTTTTTTTAAGTAAATTTTGCTTAGTGAATTGATTTGTTTCTCCCTATTTTCATTGGCATGAGTTGTGTAACAATTCTTCTTGATGCTTTGTCCTGCCTACAATCTGGATGGACATAGTTCAGGCTACTTAGCTTTAAAATGTTGATTTCTTTTGTATTTTTTTTTTCTATCATGTGTTCTAGTTATGGAGAGATATATATAATTTGCTGTATTTGAAAATCCTGTGCCAGAGTCCTGGCTGTTGTAACAATCACAGTGATTTTGCTGTGTCTGACTTTACATTTTCAATAAAAATTATTGAAAGCAAAAAGAAATACACAAAAATGCCTTTGACTTATTTGTAAAAACCTTTGCAATGCATATTTACTAAAAATACAATTTAGTATTATTATTAATAGAATAAAGTATAGAATAAGGTTTGCAGTTTTTATCTACAAAACACTAATGATGGTCAAAGTAGAAAATTACTTTTTTTGCATTCATTATTTGTGTTTTCTTCACTTACAGATATTACCTCTATAGCTCAGATTCATTTTAGCAGAAATACTTACACATGCATGTTTTAGCACGGTAATTGGAATTTGTAAAGGAATAAACAAGGAGGCAGCTGTTAACTCTATTACATCATTAACCTTCGCCTCTAAGGGTAAAACAAATCTTAATGCCTAAGCCCATTTTTGCAACTTTGACATGTGTTAGTAAAATCATCACAATTACTTTGTGCATCCAATTGAATTATAAATTTTTTCAGGGCAAATTGGGCTTTCGTTTGGTGGTAATTGGTAATGGATATCTCCTGATTTTTATTTTTATTATCAAAGGAAAACTGGTCCATAATAGTAAAACCTTTTTTTTTTTTTTTTTTTTTAATATAGCTGTATATTTCTTGCTGCTACTAGAATGTACCTCTAAAGAACAACCCAAAATGAATTCTCCAGCTTCTAATGATTGCAGTGATACCACATATGTGGACATCATTTGTTGTTTGTACCCATAGTACAACCCAGAAATAATAGTGCGCATTTTCTTTTTTTTTTACCCTAGCTAAAACACACTGACACCGATACTAATTTTTAAAAAAGTCCAAAAAATACTGACCCTGAACCTTGAACTTGACCCAAACACCAACCCTGGCACTGACCTACACCAAACCTAGATCTAGGTATTTTTAAAAAATATATATATATATATATATATATATATTTGTATTTTTTTTAATGATTATTATTTATTTATGTATTTATTTATTTTTCTACGGACACTTTTCTCTCTCTCGCTCTCTCTCTGCAAGGACACAGAAAGATACAATGTATCTTTCTCATCCATTCACAGAGACAGAAAACACGGGGGCCGGCTTCACAGAGACTGATCACTGTGATAGCCAATCAGAGGCTATCACAGCGATAAGGTGAACCCAAATCTCGAGTTCCGGGTCTCAATCATTAATACGGGGCCTCTGGCTCATGGTCTATGTGCTGAGAGCCCTCTGTGCTCCCAATACCGGGTCACCTGATCGCTGTGATAGCCTCTGATTGGCTATCATAGTAATCAGTCACCGTGAAGCCCGCCCCATGTTTTCATCTCTCTTTCTCTCTCCTTGCAGAAAAAAAAAAAAAATAATATCTAGATCAAACCTTGTGCCAGGGTTAGGGCTAATGCACACTGCATCTCAAAGAAGTTCCTTCTACAGACTTTTGGGCTTTTTTGTTCTCTCATTTTTTTCTGCTTTGAAACTCCCCTCCATATTAATCAATGCATCCATGCACATTATGACTTTTTCAGAAGTTTACAGGCATATGCTCTTACAGGCAGGAAAACCCCCCACCAAACTCACATTTTTTAGAGGAGCTTTAAAAAAGATGTCTAAGTGCCCAAAAACACATGAAAAAGCTTGAAAAAGCTTAAAGAGGATTGAAAATGCACAAAGATAAAATGAGCTGAGGGGAGGGAATGTGAAAAAAAATGTTCAAGAAAGCTCAAAGAAGCTCAATAAAAACACACAAAACAGCACAAAAACACAAGCTTCTTCAAGAACAATAAAAGCTCAAATGCCTGTTGCTTTTTTTTTTTTTTTTTAGCTGTTTGGGTCAAGGTCAGTATTTTTTTGGAAGAGATTTTTTTTTTTGTTTTTAATTAGTATCAGTGTCAGTGTACTATGGGTACATACAACTAGCACAAACATATGTGGTATCACTGTGATTGTCATGAGAAGAAGAATTGAATTTGGGTTGATCTTTGGTGGAAGGTTATGGTAGTCCCAAAAAATATACAGCTAGATTTAAAAAAAATGTTTTTTTAAAAAAAATATTTTGAATCAGTTTTCCTTTGATAATAAAAAAAAAAACAGGAGATATCCTTTACCATTTACCGCCAAAGAAAGCCCAATTTGTCCTGAAAAAAACAAGGTATAAATCACCTGGATGCACAAAGTAGTTGTGATGATATGTACGCTTTTATTAACCACTTGCCGACTGCCGACCGCAGTCTGAGTGGCTCGTTATCGCAAACCGCTATCACACGACGATAACTAGTGCTGTGAGCGCGCACACGCCGCCGGAGGCGCACTCAATGTGTGCGGGGGGGCCGGGGAGCGGGTACAGCGGACTCGATCACTGCCAGCTACCCACGATGCCCCCCCCCCCGCAGTGAAAGAACGGAGGTCCGTGTATGTAAACACGGATCTCCGTTCTGTTAGAGGGGGAAGGGCGATGATCACAGGCTTCCTGTATATGGGAACATAGTTAACCCTTAGAGCGCCCCCTGCAGGTCAACCCCTTCACTGCCAATGGCATTTACACAGTAATCAGTGCATTTTTATAGCACTGATCGCTGTATAAATGCCAATGGTCCCAAAAAAGTGTCAAAATGGTCCGACATGTCCATCCCAAAATCGCAGTACCGCTAAAAATTGCAGATCGCCACCATTACTAGTAAAATATAAAAAAAAATTAAAAACCCCAGAAATGAATTCTCATTGTCCATAAACGCGGCAACTTTTGCGCAAACCAATCAATAAATGCCGATTGTGATTTTTTTTTACCAAAAATATGAGGAAGAATATAAATCGGCCAAAACCGATGGAAAAAAATATTTTTTTATATTTTTTTTTTTGGATTTGTATTTTAGCAAAAAGTAATAAATTTGTTTTTTTTTTGCAAAATTGTCGCTCTTCTTTTGTTTATAGCGGCGATCAGAAATGATGCAGGGGTGATCAAATACCACCAAAAGAAAGCTCTATTTGTGGGAAAAAAAGGATGCAAATTTTGTTTGGGTACAACGTCGCACGACCGCGCAATTGTCAGTTAAAGCGACGCAGTGCTGAATCGCAAAAAGTGCTCTGGTCCTAAAGTGTGAAATCCTTTCGGGGCTGAAGTGGTTAACACATGTCAAAGTTGCAAAATTGTGCTTAGGCATTTAAGTTTGTTTTACCCTTAGGCGCGAATGAGGTCAATGTCTATGGGTAAGATGAAGCAAATTATTATATAGCGATGTGCTCTCGATGACCTAAACACAAGATATAGTACTTTTTTAGCTTCATTTGACTAAATTATAACTTAATCAACTGATGAAAATGGGGGTCCTCCTCTCTCTAATTGAGTTTGCTATAGAATCACTTACCTGATCATCTCCTGAACAGATTCTGACTTTGCTCCAGTTTTTGATAATGTTTTCAATGTCACTTGAATATCATGTTGGTTACAGTCTGTATATAGGAACCTTCCAATGCACCACAACGTCATTATAAATCCCAACAGGAGTATCCATTTCAAAAAGGATAAAACCTGCATCATTTTCCAAATAGATCTTGACTGTTCATAAACTGAGAGATGCAGATTGTAGAGCGATGTGTAGCTATAAAGAAGCAGGTGTCTACATGTTCAACGGGCAGCTGCAGTAAATGTTATCATGGCCACGCCTCAGTAATATTAAACACAATGCACATAGTGCTTTGTTGTTCTTTTGTAATTTATAAATCAAGTTCATTTTTTTCAGAATGGAGCAATACAATGGAAGTCTGACTTGCCTAATACACTCGCTTTAAAGCAACAGGCTCACTTAAAGGTCACCTGAGTTCAGAGTAAAGATTTGCTATGTTAGGGAACATCTAGAAGTGTCAATTGTGCCCAATCAGTATCCTAAAGACTTCAATTCCTCCAGAATAATTAGCAGTGCTCATCTTTTGTGTTTTACACTGCATCCTGTGGAACTCCAAGAAACTCATGTTTATTATTTATTATAGGCACCTATATAAAGCCATCAATTTTACATAGTATAGTACATTCACAATGGTCCCTGCCCTCAAGGAGCTTACAATCTAATGTCCCTAGGGCAGACCTTAGAGGGTGCAAATTTCTTTCCTGTGACCACAGGTTGCAGGAAAGAATTTTGCATGGTTCCCCCATCAACACAGACAGCATTGACAGGGGAGACCCTCCTGCCGAGCATGTACATTCTCCCGACGGGGGGGGCGGGTAGACCATCCCTGCTGGGAGAAGACAGTGACTATTGCTAGCAGTGATTGACCCTACTATGTGTATGTATGAATGTGAGTTAGGCCACCATACACGCTTTAAATCTCTTACGATAATCAGAAGCGAATCCGGCAGGCTGCTTGTACTCAAGTTGATCAGCCTGCCCATTAATGGTTTGAATCTCGGCCGCTTCCTGATGAAGCGGTCGATATTTGAACCATTAATGGGCAGGCTAAATGTACCACATTGATTGATCGATCAACTTGGGTACAATCAGCTTCCCGGATTTGCTTCCGATTATCACAGTAGATTTGAACCGTGTATGGCCGGCCTAACTCACACATACTAGGGTCAATTTAGACAGGAGCCAGTTAACCTACCAGCATGTCTTTGGAGAGTACCCAGAGGAAACCCATGCAGGCATAGGGAGAACATGCAAACTCCAGCCAGGTAGTGCCTTGGTTGGGATTCAAACTAATGACCCTAGTGCTGATAGGCAGAAGTGCTAACCACTGTGCTGCCCCTACTTTTGTAGCATCATAGATGTATATCTGCAGTTGGACTTTAGGACTCATTAAATCTCATTTTCTGAAACATTTACAAATTTAAAGGCTAATTCCACCTTTTACAAAAAAATAATTAATATATATATATATATATATATATATATATATATATTTTTTTTTAGCATTTGAGCCTATATCCCATTGCAACTGCAACCAGTGGATCATAAGTGCAGTGCTCAGGCTCCTGCAGACTACTCCTCCAGCCCAGGTATACAGTTCTGAAGTAACAATGGGCCACAAGTTTAGTGAAGTCATCACACTTCTGCTTTATCGGTAACTATGAGTTCCTAGACGAGGAACTCTATGACAAGGGGTCCTCTGTCACAGTGGCAGATGCAATATGTAGTCTTTTAATTTACAGATCCTATGTATAGCTAGGTGCTAGTTGAACTATAAGTGCAGAGTTCCCCTGCCCATCATCCACTCCCCTCAACAACTGACTACAAAATGACCTCCTTTCCAGCTTTCCACGCACTTCCTCACATACCTACACACACTAGGAGCCAAAATTTTGCTGAGAGCTCCAGACCGCGGCCATCATTTTTGAGTGGACACAGAATGCGGTTTCATTGCATGCATGTTCATAGAATCCGCTCACAAGGAAAGGTGCAATGCAGGCACTAGAGGCCAAAGTTCAGCTTGAGGTTGAGGCTCCGTCTGCCATTTTGTGGTGGACAGAGAGTCTGAATCCCTGTCATAGTCCAGTTATACAATTAAAAACTTTTGTAACCCGCGCTAACACACAAATATTAAAGGCTGACTGGTCTGAATAACAGCAAATAGGCTGGTGTCTTACTCTCAACTGACCACCAGATGTCAGACACACATAAGGGTAACCAGCCACTGATTATAGCTAGAAATAATCATTGATAATGCCAAAACAGCCTTATAAACCAATACAGTATAAAGTGACAATGTGCAATCAAGGTGCTTGGTGAAAAAAGAAGAAAATGTTGGAATATGAAAATAAAATAATAAAAATAGACCAAAGTCTTATAGCTTCAAGGATGTAAATCCATTAAAGTGCAAAGGTGGTCTTAAAGCGGTAGTAAACCCTAAAATCTGTTTTTACCTACAGGTAAGCCTATAATAAGGCTTACCTGTAGGTAAAAAAAATATCTCCTAAACCTACATGGTTTAGGAGATGGCGAAATTCTGGTGGAAACGTGAAATTACCTAAATGTAGGAACTTCGATATTCTGAAACCAGATAAAAATAATAAAATAAAAGTATAAGGTTGTAAAAGAAGAAAAAAGTGGTTCGTGGAACTAACGTGTAACAGTGAAATATGACATAACCAAATATTCCGACAAAACCGTAATAGTTACTAATAAAGATCGATATTAGTCACCGACCAATGGGAATACACACAGACTGTAGACCACCAGTCAACTCTCATTCTGTGGTCGGATAAACGACAATAAGTCTGGTCAGTCGGAAATTATAAACACACAATCGCGCCCAATGTT
>BLSH010234112.1:458110-468554 GCA_018402905.1 Glandirana rugosa | reverse complement strand
ATCTCTCTCTCTCTCTCATATATATATATATATATATATATATATATACACACACTAACATCTTGGAGAACTAACCACAGATCTTCTGTAGATGTAGGCTGCCTTAAATCCTTTTGTTTCTTCATATAATCCCAGACAGACTTGATGGTGTTGACATCAGAGCTCTGTGGGGGTCAAACCATCACTTCCAGGACTCCTTGTACTTCTTTACGCTGAAGATAGTTCTTAATGACATTGGCTTTGTGTTTGGGGTGATTGTCCTGTTGCAGAATAAATTTGGGGCCAATCACATGCCTCCCTGATGGTATGACAAGACATTATTGTACCACTCTACAGTCCTTTGGTGAACAAACTGCTATAGTCAAAATTTTCACATTTTGTCTCATCAGTCCAGAGCACCTGCTGTTAGTTTTCTGCACCCCAGTTCCTATGTTTTTGTGCATAGCTGATTTGCTTAGCCTTGTTTCCACATCAGAAGTATGGCTTTTTGGCCGCAAATCTTCCATGAAGACTATTTCTCGCCAGACTTCTCCAGACAGTAGATGGGTGTACCTAAGTCCCACTGGTTCCCACCAGTTGTATGCTGATGGCACTGCTGGAAATCTTCTGATGTTGAAGGGAAGTAAGCATGATGTGTCTTTCGTCTGTTGCATTGAGTTTCCTTGGCTGATCACTGAATCTATGGTCCTCAACGTTGCCCTTTTCTTTGTGCTATAATTGATTAATCATACACCTGACTCTAATCCTACAAAATCTCTGACTATGCGCAAGTGTACAAAATGTTTAAGTATAAGAATTGATACTGGTTTGAAGCCAAAGGGTAGTCACACCAAATATTAGATTCTTCTGTTTGCTCACTTTGCACTGTCAGTTGATAAAAAATAAGCACTACATCACACATCCCTAAAACTTTTGCACAGTAGTGTGTGTGTGTTTGTGTGTGTGTATATATATATATATATATATATATATATATATATATATACACACACACACACACACACACACACACACACACAGTTGTGCTAATAAGTTTACATACCCTGGCAGAATTTATGATTTTGTGGCCATTTTTCAGAGAATATGAATGAGAACACAAAAACATTTATTTTCCCCATGGTTAGTGTTTGGCTGAAGCCCATTTATTATCAATCAACTGTGTTTACTCTTTTTTTAAATCATAATGACAACAGAAACTACCCAATTGACCCTGATCAAAAGTTTACATACCCTGGGCATTTTGGCCTGATAACATGCACACAAGTTGACTCAAAGGGGTTTGAATGGCTAATAAAGGTTACCACCCTCACCTGTGATCTGTTTGCTTGTAATTAGTGTGTGTGCATAAAAGGTCAGTTAGTTTCTTGGCTCCTGACAGACCCTTGCATCTTTCATCCAGTGCTCCAATGACGTTTCTGGATTCTGAGTCATGGGGAAAATAAAAGAATTGTCAAAGGACCTGTGGGAAAAGGTAGTTGAACTGTATAAAACAGGAAAGGGATATAAAAAGATATCCAAGGAATTGAGAATGCCAATCAGCAGTGTTCAAACTCTAATCAAGAAGTGTAAAATGAGGGGTTCTATTGAAACCAAACCACGGTCAGGTAGACCAACTAAAATTTCAGCCGCAACTGCCAGGAAAATAGTTTGGGATGCAAGGAAAAACCAAATAACTTCAAATGAAAACATGTGGTGTGGCTGTTTCAAGATGCACAATAAGGAGGCACTTGAAGAAAGACGGGCTGCATAGACGAGTCGTCCAAAAGAAAGCCATTACTACGCAAATGCCACAAAGTATCCCACTTACAATATGCCAAATAGCACAAAGACAAGCCTCAAACCTTCTGGCACAAAGTAATTTGGAGTGATGAGACTAAAATTGAGCTTTTTGGCCACAACCATAAACTCTACATTTGAAGAGGAGTCAACAAAGCCTGTGAAACACAGAGGTGGATCGCTGATGTTTTGGGGATGTGTGAGCTACAAAGGCACAGGAAATTTGGTCAAAATTGATGGCAAGATGAATGCAGGATGTTATGCATTCATCAGCCAGGAAGCTGTGCATGGGACGTACTTGGACATTCCAACATGACAATGATCCAAAACACAAGGCCAAGTCAACCTGTCATTGGCTACAGCAGAATAAAGTGAAGGTTCTGGAGGTGGCCATCTCAGTCTACTGAACTCAATATCATTGAGCCACTCTGGGGAGATCTCAAACGTGCAGTTCATGCAAGACAGCCAAAGAATTTCCAGGATCTGGAGGCTTTTTGCCAAGAATGGACAGCTTTACCATCTGAGAAGATAAAGAGCTTCATCCACAAATACCACTAAAGACTTCAAGCTGTCATTGATGTTAAAGGGTGCAATACATGGTATTAAGAACTGGGGTATGTAAACTTTTGATCAGGGTCATTTGGGTAGTTTCTGTTGCCATTAGGATTTAAAACGAGTAAACACAGTTGATTGATAATAAATGGCTGCAACCAAACACTAACCATGAGTGAAAGAAATGTTTTTGTGTTATTCATATTCTCTGAAACAAGGCCAAGGAATCATAAATTCTGCCAGGGTATGTAAACTTATGAGCACAGCTGTATATATACATTATATAGCATAACTCTGAAGTTGTTGACATTTTATTCTAATATATAACCCCCAGGAATTGTGTTTGCTTGTCTATGTGTCATTGCAGAGAAATCATCTAGCCTTGATGCCCTTTTACTATCTGTTTCCCAGCTATTTCCTTTTCCTGAGGATCAGTCCTTCCTACAAGTCTCCTTAACGTTTATTAACTTTAATTTAAATAAACCATCCCACAGAAGACCTGCAAAATGAAGCTCCCGCAGGCTCCTCCTTTCATGCAACCAGTTCCTGCAAAGCCACTTCTTTTCTGTGCTCCATCAGCCAGTAGCAGCTGCAAGGTTATCCTGTACAATGCAGGACCAGCAAACACTGGCTGCAAGGGAGCAAATGGTAAGGTAAGAAAGTGTTTTTACTGGTATCCTAGGCAAAAATGGGGGTGTTTTTCATATCCCCCAAGTTTTAAGCAAACATTGGTGCACAGATTAGTCCAGTCAATTTAAGGTGGCGCTCCTAACAACAACTCATTATGTGTATAAAATACACCTGTCCACAAAATCTCTTTTTTCCATTCAAACTTCACCATCAGGGGCAAGACCAAAGAGCTGTCAAAAGACGACAGGGACAAGATTGTAGACCTGCACCAGGCTGGAATGGGCTACAAGACCATCAGCTAGAAGAGACAACTGTTGGAGTGATTATTCACAAATGGAAGAAATACAAAATAACCATCAGTCGCCCTCGGTCTGGAGCTTCATGCAAGATTTTGCCTCATGGGGTAAGGATGATTGTGATAAAAGTGAGGGATCAACCCAGAACTACACAGGAGGAGCTTGCAAATGATCTCAAGGCAGTTAGGACCACAGTCACCAAACAACACAATACGCCACCATGGACACCCTCCTCAACAACACACATGTACAGGCCGTCTGAAGTTTGCCAATAAACATCTAAATCATTCCGAGGATTTTGAGCTCTTTAGAATTAACTCGACTCGCTGTATGTGGAGGAAGAAAAATGCTGACTATGACCCTAAGAACACCTTCCCTACAGTCAAGCATGGAGGTGGAAACATTATGCTTTGGGGCTGTTTCTCAGTAAAAAGGTAAATCTGTAAAGAAGAGTAGACCAAAATCCCTCCTGAGATGTGTGCAAACCTGGTAAACAACTATAAGAAACGTCTTACTTCTGTGCTTGCCAACAAGGGTTTCTCCAAGTACTAAGTCATGTTTTGCTTGGGGATCGAATACTTATTTTTCTCACTGAACTGCACTGAATTTAATTTTTAACATTTGTATCGTGTTCTTTCTGAATTTCTGGTTGATATTCTGTCCCTATCATTTAAAATACACCTATGATAAAAAATATAGACCCTTCATTTCTTTGTAAGTTGGCAAACTTACAAAATCTGCTGGGGAGTAAATAATAATTTTCCCTACTGTAAGGGTGAAGATGCAGCTCTGAATTTAGGAGCAATGCAGCACTGTTATCATTCTATCACAGGACGCTGTCTCAAATTTAACACTGGCAGAATCAACAGATATTTGAGACTTTGCAGACTTTTATGGGAGGCCATAATTCTACTTTACTCTTTGAATGTTGCCTTATATGTAGCAAACTGAAATCAATGTGCTGTAATGAGATGACTGCCAATGAGTAGTTACATCTCCCAGAACAAAGATTTAATTGCAGCTGTAGCCCTAGGATAAAGGTCTTCTTTGTCTAACAGACCGTTTTTATAAAGCTCCTTGACTAAGGACTGAATGCAATTCCACTAAAGGTCCTGTCTGTACCTGTACTTTATAGCTCAGAGGACATGTGTGTGTCACAATGCCATAGAACGCCCTGCCAAGAAATGATTTATTATGTCTGCAATTTACACCCTTTATAGCACACATTTACTTTCTTCATGACCTCTCTTGTTTGGAAGATCTTTAATGAATTCTGATGGAATCAATTTGAACACTTTGAATGAACCAGGCCGGGAAATGGAATTTCAATCAGTTTTTTTCTCCTGAACATTAATGCTTTGCCTTGGCAAAGCTGTTAAACATGTCTTGTGAAATGTATTTGACCCAGACCTGACAAGTAGGCACACTGCCCAAATGTACATTTTTACCATAAGTAACTATTCAAGGACAAAATGAGAAACACTTGCAACATTAGGCCAGATTCATGGAAACTGGGCTGGCTGTAATTAAAATAGAAGGCATCATGTTGTAGCAAAGATGTGACTATGCATGTTGCTTATGTACATGTGATTGAATGGTCTGATACAGTGGGGCCATATCATATATTTTACAAAAATTCATGGGCTGAAAAAAAAATACATTTTATAAATGAAAAAACACAATTTAAATTAATGAATAGGTTTTACTTGAAATTCTTTTTTGTAATCCGCATACGATCCAGAACAAAGAAAGAGCTCCAGTAAAACAAATTCCACATTAACTTGAGCCTTTAAGGTTGAAAAATAAATTGTCTGCACCTTTCCCATCAGTGTCCCTATTTGAGCCCATCTATACATCAGTGTCTCCATGAGAGTCCCTCCTTACTTCAGGGTCCCCATCATAGTCCCCCTTGCCTCTGTAATTAGAATTACAGAGTACTGTAGCAGCAGGATGGAAACTGGAAGGCAGAGCAAGCCTGAATGGAGGAAGTTCTGTCCTCCTAAATGCTGGGGCAAACATGTCATTGGTTTCTAGGATACCGGTGGTCCTAGCAATCAATGACACAGCACAGTGGTGGGGGAATCTGTACCGGGAAGGGGGTCAGGTGTGCTGTTGGGGCAGAGCAAAAACTGCAGAACAGCTATAGACCAATTAAAATCTTAGAGTGGGTCACATGTGGCCTACAAGCCATAGTTTGGAGACCCCTGGTTTTATACTGTACATGCCATGTACCCACCCTACTGTAAATGATAAAGCTATTCAGATTCACAGAAGGTAATGACCAGGTTACACGTCTATCTAAGGCTGGGTGCACACTATTCGACATTTAAACGGTCCAACTTTGATCCTACTTTGCTGTGTGATTTACGGTCCTACATCGGGTCAAAGTCGCTCCGACTTTCAGTCAACAGGGATCCGACTTTGATCCTGGCAATACCAGGCACCTTGTGCTCTGGGGATCTTGAAGGGGAACCCCCATCCCCCAAATTAAAAAAAAAAAACGGCATGGGGTCCCCCTCCAAGAGCATACCAGGTCCTTCGGTCTGGTATGGATTTTAAGGGGAACCCCCCACACTGAAAAAATGGCGTGGGGTTCCCCCCAAAATCCATCCCAGACCCTTAGCCGAGCACGCAGCCTGGCAGGCCAGGAAAGGGGGTGGGGACGAGCAAGCGCCCCCTCCTGGACCATACCAGCCTGCATGCCCTCAACATGGGGAGTATGGGTGCTTTGGGGCAGGGGGGGCCCTGCCCCCACAAAGCACTTTGTCCCCATGTTGATGAGGACATGGGCCTCTTCCCGATAACCCTTCCCGGTAGTTGTCGGGTTCTGCGGGTGGGGAGCTTACTGGAATCAGGAAGCCCCCTTTAGCAAGGGGGCCCCCAGATCCTGGCCCCCTACCCTATGTGAATGAGTATGGGGTACATTGTACCCCTACCCATTCACCTGAAAAAAAATGTAATGACGGCACATCCTGGGGCCGAGCTGTGACACCACAAGGGGCAGGGCCTCCGGATGACAATATAAGTCACACCACATAGCGGAGCCGGTATTCGTGCTGGAAATCGCATCGTGTCAACATGGGAAGAAGAAGAGAGGAAGCAGAGAAGACCGGCAAGAGTGCAGAAGACGCCGTGGAGAGGGAAAAGAAAGAAGACCCCTCAGAAGATAGAAGACCCTGCAAAAGAGCAGAAGAAAGAAGAGCCAGAGAGGGGAGAAGATGCCGGAGCGGATTTAATAAAAGATTTTAAAAACCTGTGTAGTGTGGTTTTTTTTTTACACTTTTTTTCCCAGGTGAATGGGTAGGGGTACAATGTACCCCATACTCATTCACATAGGGTTGGGATTTGAGGGCCCCCTTGTTAAAGGGGGCTTCCTGATTCCTATAAGCCCCCCGCACCCAGACCCCGACAACCACCGGCAAGGGTTGTCGGGAAGAGGCCCTTGTCCTCATCAACGTGGAGACAAGGTGCTTTGGGGTGGGGGGGCGCAGAGTCCCCCCGCCCCAAAGCACCCATACTCCCCATGTTGAGGGCATGCGACCTGGTATGGTCCAGGAGGGGGGGCACTGGCTCATCCCCACCCCCTTTCCTGGCCTGCCAGGCTGCGTGCTCGGATAAGGGTCTGGTATGGACCTTGGGGGGACCACGTGCCTTTTTTTTGGCGTGGCGGGTTCCCCTTAAAAACCCATACCAGACTAAGGGCCTGGTATGCTCTTGGAGGGGGACCCCATGCGTTATATTTTTTAAATTTGGCGTGGAGTTCCCCTTCAAGATCCTCAGAGCACAAGTCGCATGCCAAAGTCGGATCAGTGAAGACAATGATCCTACTTTCATCTGACTTCAATGCTTTTCAATGAACTAAAGTGGGATCAAAGTCGGACAAAAGTAGTACAGGAACCTTTTTCAAAGTCAGTCCACCCACTCCTGCTGAGTGACGAGTGAGTCTCAGTGATCTCTCTCTGACTGAGGGAGGGGCTGGCCTGGGAGTAGAGAGGTCACATCACCAACCTTACTGTGTGTGGGTGGAGTGTGCCAGGAAGCACGGCTGAGCGCGGGAGTTGGGACTCGGAACTCAGGAGTGAATGACTTGCGGTGGTGGCGGGAGAGAAGAACAGAAGATGCTGTGGTGAGAGTCTGTGTCTCTGTGGTCCGGTGACCATCGGGTCAGTGAATATTCTAGTACTGAAAAAAAGTTCTCTACTCTAGCACCTCAGCGGCGGGCCCCACTGCCCCAGACATATGCCCCAGCCAGCCCAGTACAAGACAAGCCCAGCCAGGCCAGTACCAGACAGGCCCAAGCCAGGCCAGTACCAGACAGGCCCAAGCCAGGCCAGTGCCAGACAGGCCCAAGCCAGCCCAGTGCCAGACAGGCCCAAGCCAGCTCAGTGCCAGACAGGCCCAAACCAGCCAAGTACAAGACAGGCCCAAGCCAGCCCAGCCCCACCAGCCAGCCCAGTGCCAGACAGGCCCCACCAGCCAGCCCTGTGCCAGACAGGCCCCACCAGCCAGCCCAGTGCCAGCCAGGCCCCACCAACCAGGCCAGTACCAGACATGCCCCACCAGCCAGGCCAGTACCAGACAGGCCCCACCAGCCAGGCCAGTACCAGCCAGGCCAGTACCAGACAGGCCGCACCAGCCAGGTCAGTACCAGCCAGGCCAGAACCAGACAGGCCCCACCAGCCAGGCCAGTACCAGACATGCCCCACCAGCCAGGTCAGTGCCAGACAGGCCACACCAGCCAGGCCAGTACCAGACAGGCCCCAGCCCAGACAGGCCCCACCAGCCAGGCCAGTACCAGCCAGGCCCCACCAGCCAGGCCAGTACCAGACAGGCCCCACCAGCCAGGTCAGTACCAGCCAGGTCAGTACCAGACAGGCCCCACCAGCCAGGCCCCAGCCCAGTCCCAGGCAGGCCAGACTATCCACCCAGTCGTCCCAGGCCAGGATTTGGATGCACAAAAAAAATATCCATAGCTAAGCAACTAACTGAACTACTCTACAAGTATATACTGTAAATCAGCCAGTGTTATGTAACATATACCTGTAGTGTAGTTTAGTTAGTTGCTTAGCTATGGATTTTTTTTTTCCCTGCGCATCCAAATCGTGGCCTGGGATGACTGGGTGGGTAGTCTTGCCTGCCTCGGACTGGGGCATTGGGGGCCCGGCCTATCTGCATTCAGCACTGTCTGCAGTCTTCATCAATTCGTCTCATCCTCATCAGTACAGGGCACACCAGGCCAACCAGGCCCTGCTAGAACTGGATGATTCTGAACTTAGGATAACATGGACAGCTAGCCTGCTGCATCACTAGTGCAGATTTGCAGAAGCTGCGGGTCTGTTTGATGTAGTGCCAAGCAAAGCAAATGCTTACCTGAAAACTATTCAGCAAAGCATTTGCTTTACCTGCTTTGCACTACATCAAACAGACCTGTAGCTTATGCACTACTAATGATACAGCAGCCCATGTTTTACTGAATGAGTTCATCACCAGTTAAACTAGCAGGGCCCTGCCTTGTACTAATGATGATTGCAGATATGATGCATGTCAGGGCCCTGCTATTTTAAACGTATTTGTACTTGTAGAACTAGGCCAGAGAGTAGACAGTGTTTTTGAAGGTTTTCATTTGAAATGTACCTTGGTGTCCTTCACTAAGGTCTGTACTTTGGAAAATGTCCGCCACAGCCTTGGAGACATTCTTGGCCCATCCATCACCTTTATCTTAGCTTCTTTAGCAATGCAGTGGTCATCTTGGAGGTGTGTTTTGGGTTATGTTGGAATACTGCCCTGTGGCCCAGTCTCTGTGCCGGCAGCACTCATGCAGCCCCAGACCATGACATTTCCACCACCATGCTTGACTGTAGACAAGACACACTTGTTTTTGTACTCCTCACCTGGTTGCCGCTACACACGCTTGACACCATCTGAACCAAATAAGTTCATTTTGGTCTCATCTTTCTTGTGCATTATCTTTAGAAGAGGCTTCCTTCTGGGATGACAGCCATGCAGACCAATTTGATACAGCGTGCGTCGTATGGTCTGAGCACTAACAGGCTGACCCCCCAACCCCTTCAACCTCTGCAGCAATGCTGGCAGCACTCATACATCTATTTCCCAAAGACAACCTATGGATATGACGCGGAGCATGTGCACTCAACTTATTTGGTCGACCATTCTGAGTGGAACCTGCCCTGCTAAACCGCTGTATGGTCTTGGCCACCATGCTGCAGCTCAGGTTTATGGTCTTGGCAATCTTCTTATAGCCTAGGCCAGGGTTAGGCAACCTTTGAGAGGTGGAGATCTAAGCTTAGCCTACTTTAAAAGTGGATGGTGGCAGAAGGACAGTTTACAGTGGCAGGTGACAATAGGGCAGTGGCTGGTGGCAGTAGGGCAGGTGACAGGGGCAGTGGTTGGTGGCAGTAGGGCAGGTGACAGTGGCAGTAGGCAGTGGCAGTAGGGCAGGTGACAGTGGCAGTGACTGGTGGCAGTAGGGCAGGTGACAGTGGCAGTGACCTGTGGCAGTAGGGCAGTGGCTGGTGGCAATAGGGCAGGTGACAGTGGCAGTAGGACAGGTGACAGTGGCTGGTGGCAGTAGAGAAGGTGGCAGTGGCAGTGGCAGTAGGGCAGTGGCTGGTGGCATTAGGGCAGTGGCTGGTAGCAAAAGGGCAGGTGATAGTGACTGGTGGCAGTAGGGCAGGTTACATAGTTACAGTCAGTGAGGTTGAAAAAAGACACAAGTCCATCAAGTCCAACCTATGTGTGTGCTTTTATGTCAGTATTACATTGTATATCCCTCAATGCTTTGGTCCCTTAGGTGTGCATCTAGTAGTTTTTTGAATGTATCTATACTCCCGGCAGAGACCACTGCTTGTGGTAGGGAATTCCACATGGGAGCGCAGGCCGCACCACTCCCCGCCCCCCCCCCAAAACCAAACCACTTATACAAATGAAAACACTGACAACAATATATATGGCTAGATAAATGGCCGCGGCACTTTTATTGGTAAATACATAACATATTATTTTCGTGTGTGTATCCAACCTGAACTACCTGAACACAGAAAAAAGTTGGAGTGACTGACATTGATACATTGGACGGGATGACGGTGGTCAGTGATAGTGGACGGGAAAACGATGGTCGGTGACGGGATTACGGTGGTCGGTGACGGGATGACGGTGACGGTGACGGTGGA
>BLSH010234112.1:383597-419722 GCA_018402905.1 Glandirana rugosa | reverse complement strand
ATGTATTTTGGGGTGTAATTTGTGGTATGAATATGCTGGATGTGAGAAATAACCTGTTAACATATGACAATTTTGGGGAAAAAAAAAAAAATAAAAAATTCATTTTGCAAAGAATTGTGGGAAAAAATTACAACTTCAAAAAATTCACCATGCCTCTTACTAAATACCTTGGAATGTCTACTTTCCAAAAAGGGGTCATTTGGGGGGTATTTGTACTTTCCTGGCTTGTTAGGGTCTCGGGAAATGAGATAGGCCGTCAGTAAATCAAGTGTGATCAATTTTCAGTGATTGGCACCATAGCTTGTAGACTCTATAACTTTCACAAAGACCAAATAATATCCACTAATTTGTTTTTTTTTTACCAAAGATAGGTAGCAGTATAAATTTTGGCCAAAATTTATGAAGAAAAATTACTAATTTGCAAAATTTTATAACGGAGACGAAGAAAAATTAATTTTTTTACAAAATTTTCGGTCTTTTTTTAATTATAGCGCAAAAAATAAAAAACCCAGAGATGATTAAATACCACCAAAAGAAAGCTCTATTTGTGTGAAAAAAAGGACGCAAATTTCATATGGGTGCAGTGTTGCATGACTGAGTAATTGTCATTCAAAGTGTGAGAGCACTGAAAGCTGAAAATTGGTCTGGTTGTTAAGGGGGTTTAAGTGCCCAGTTGTCAAGTGGTTAAAAAAGAAATAAAATAACAAACATGCCATACTTACCTGCTTTGTGCAATGGTTTTGCTCAGAAATAATTTCTGATCAGTATGATTCTGCAAATGTTCCCTAAAAAACATTAGCAGCAATCCCTATGTTTTGCATCCTGTACTTCTCATTCTTTGTGACTTTCTTATGAGAGTCTAATGCAAACATTTTAGATATTGTTGTCTTGCACACTGTAGATGTTTTGTGTTTCATCCCCTTTTAGAACACTTACCCTTTGGAAAGGTGCAGATATATTCTGATATTATCGGTTAGGAAACTGTACAATATTCTTTTTTTTTATGATTTGTAGTAAAACATGAACTAAAATGTTGCTTGCTAGTGGGCATTTCAGGTACAGTTAAGCAGCGTACATAAACTTGGACATGGGTTATGGATGTATCAGGAAAGGTAACATGAATATTTCATAACACAAACCCATTAAACTCAGCAATAGTCTGATTTATAAAACAGATAGCCTCCCGAAAATCCAAGCTATTTCCCAATTATTAATTACTACATAGTAAATATTTTATGCCCTTTATAAATTATATCTAAGGTTCGCTGTCTGCCATTACACAACATATTTATTTCTCTTTAGGAATATAGCCTGAATTCTGTTGCACAGCATCCCTGCATGCTTATCCTAAAATGTCCACCAAAAAATATAGGGTATCTGAGATACATGATCCGTTATGAAACAATCCTGTTTGTTACTAACCAGTGGTAAAACCTTAAAGTGATTGTGAAGGTCATACTTACCTGCTCTGTGCAAGGGTTTTGCACAGAGCAACCCCGATCCTCCTTTTCTGGGGTGTCCCTGCGGCGCTCCTGGCTCCTCTTCCTCCAAAGGTGCCCCCACGAAGAGACAATTTCCCTGGGGACACCCGTACGCGCGCGCTCCCGAGTCCTGCTGCTGCATCCATTGACACAGACAGCAGGACTCGGCCCCATCCCACTGGATTTGGTTGACAGCAGCGGGAGCCAATGGCTCCTGCTGCTATCGTATCAATCTATCCAATGAGGACCCAAGACAGCAGCTATAGCTGCTGTGCTCGATGCTGGACGCCAATCACAGCATGGGCTACAGCGCTGTGATTTAGGGAGCCACGCTGGCGCCACTCCCACGCATGGGCACGGGAGCTGCCAGTTATGGCACATTTACAGAAGAAACGGCACCCTGGGCCACCCAGGGGGACGATTCTTCAGTGCGCATGTGCCGATGACGTCGGCACATGCAGATACAGGGAATATCTCCTATGTGCAAGTTTAGGAGATATTCCCAGGACCTACAGGTTAGCCTTATAGGCTTACCTGTAGGTTAAAGTGGTTGTCCAGAGTTGACAACCACTTTAAGCTGTAACTGATGCTCCCTTGAATGCATTTTAGGTAAAACCGGGATACATCATCTAATCAAGATATATCCAAACTCCAATATATTTAATATATTGCATCTTACCAGTTCGGAGATGTGATGGCTGCATTAGTTTTAATCTTTTAAGGCCAAGTGTATTTTCTCCATGAAAAAAAATAACCTGTTGATCCTGACAGAAACCCTGTGCCCTTTGTAATGTACAGTCTACTGAAGTGCTACCAGCTTTCAAACTATCTTCTGCAAACTACACAAACCCTCCCATGTAATAGAGATGAGGAGAGGGGGAATTGTTTGCAGTCCAAATCAGGAGGGCAGTCTAGAATGACAATACTTCTACTCCATAGATAAAATACACTCATGAAAACTGTCACCCAAAGAAAACAGGTATATTCGTAGGATCACAAGGTAAAAAATGAAAAGGAAAAAATAAAACTCATGCAGGCACCATATCAAAGCACTGATAAGCTGCACTATTTTATATTTTCATTTTTAGGGATATGTATTAATTTGAATAACAGCAATAAAATCTAAAGAGGACTTTTACAGGGGAGACAGTGGTCCTCACAATAGTCCCTATTCCCAAAACGGCATACATATGAATATCCTATCAGTAACATTTACACAAGAGAAACATAAAATTATTGGACCAATTAACCAGTTAGCATTTTTTGATCATTAGAAGAAACAGGAGCACCAAGAGGATGGCAAATAACCATAAGTAGAACATAGCAATACCATTTGGGACATATAGCTACGTTACCAATGATTGCAGGGCTACAGGATATATCTAGCAATAGGAGTAAGAAAAAGGCAACATTCCATAATGCAAGGCTCCTTTACACTACTGAAAATGTGTATCTCTCTGAAGAAAATCAGTTGGTTTTCAATTACTTATTTATCCCATGATGAATATTTCATGCACTGTATGGACTACGCCACTTTCTTCTTGATATCTTACATAAATATCTTACTGATCTCTTGAATATCTCCCATTGGTTCATGAGATTGAGGGGATTTAGATTATGATGCAATACATGTTTGAAGTTTCAGGCATTTCATCTTTCCCTGTATGTGTGCCTTGCTTCTTTGATAAACACCCCCCCCCACCTAAAAAAAGAGCACGAATTGTACATTGGCGGTTTTGTTAGAAGTGTTAAAATCTCACCTAAAGCTGCACTGTAGTCTATTTTGGGTAATACAAAGTGGTATACCATTGGGGCTTTTCCTGGGCTATGGGTATACTAAGTGCAAAAATATATATAATGCAAACCACTTAAAAGGTGTCCAAATTAAGCTACCTTACTAAAAATGATCCTGCTATGTATCTAATTGTTAGTATATCATGCTCCATACACCTGTGCTCATGCATTAACATACTAAATATGTAAGATGTAGACCATTTTTTTTTTAATTTTAGGAAAACAGACGATACATATTTTCTTTTTGTTCATGTGATTGAAAATAAAACCTGTTGGCATCCCAGAATAACAACCATTAAACTACAGCAATACATGAAATTAAAGGTACTACATATTTTCACGTTGATGGCTTGCAGTCTTTTGTGAGAATTGTGAATGAGGACCTTTATTTTCTTATGTACTAAAGCTCCTCATGTTCCCGGGTCCTTCAAATTCATTGTTGGAGATCTCCCCAAAGTGGCTCAATGATGTTAAGGTCAGAAGATTGTGATGGCCACTCCAGAAACTTTTTTTCTGCTGCAGTCACTGTAGGGTCAACATGGCTTATATTTTGGAACATTACGTTGGAAAGTCCAAATGTGCCCCATGGGCAGCTTTGACCTGAAGAATGCAATTTTGTATATTTTCTGATAATATGCTTCATTCATCTTATCAATTCTGACTAAACTCCCCTGCTTTAAATTTTCAGTGAGGTCTTCCAGCATGCCTAAGCCTGCCTGTATACCCATCCTGCGTTCCTCCTGTGGTGGCCATCTTGGGGACTTCTCCCTCCTGTAAGCACAAATCCACTGCTTCACAGACAACCATGGAGAGGATTGAGCAAAGCGATCCTTCCAGCACTGACATTCTGGTGGTCATTACCACCTGCAGGGACGATTTGAAATCCAAAATAGATACACTTCCTCTCTACTGATATTCGCCTTATCTGCCAAGATCTGGACATATTCAGAGTACACCAATCTGAGGATTGCCATCTCCCCATGTGGAGGATGTGGTCAAGATCAGACTCCACAAAATTGTGGGCCCTGCAGCGCCAGGTTAAAGGCCTACAAGAAAAGTTGGTAGACAAGAACAGACTTTGCCACAACAACATCGGTGTGTTGGGGATTCCAGAGAGTGCAGAGGGCCCACATCCCACCAAAACTTGCTGAAACCTTCCTCACAACCCTGTTGGATCTACCCTCCCCCCCCCAACATTTGTAGTGGAAAGAGCGCACAGAGTGCCCCTACCACCTCCAATCCCTGGCGCTCCACTGCGCCATTTTCTTACCTGTCTGCTGAACTATCAGCACTGGCATCCTGGTAGCTGCCAGATCTTGCATATGAAAACCCCAAGGTATCCCTGTACCTCGACTACTCTTCAAAGACACAACAGTGTCAGAGATCCTTCACGGAGATCCGCAAACACCTTTGGGACAAGGGCTTCAGTCTCCTATAATGCAGTCGCCTTCACAACGTGGAGGGCAACACAACTAGATTCTTTGATACCCTGGCCGCAGTGTCTTTCTAGCTGGTTACCAGCTGACGGCCCCACCTCTCAAACCTGGCTGTGTATATTTCTTATGGCTGTCAATAGATCTAACCGCAAGTAACTCACCCTGTTTTTGGCTCTACATTACAAACCCTCTGTTCATTGTGCTAACTGCGCCAAGAGCCCTGTTGGCTTTTACCATTACCACCAACTGACTGATCTCATTGTAGTTCGGGTTGGAGCAGTTCTTGTCTCGTGGAGCGGGGCAGGCAACCCTGGGTAGCAATCGCACCTTAACCTAATTCTCTACTGTAAGATGCATGTTCCCAGGACTGGTATTCTTCTACGGACATTCCCCCATAACAGATTAAAGTGTAGGGAAACTGGTTTTAGAGCTTCCCTTTTGGTTTTGGGAATAAGCCTAAGCCCCTTGCTAGTTTAGGCTTTGATTTTATAATCAACTTAACCAAGTCTTGCAATCCCCTTTCTGTAGGGTTTGCAGACCCCAATTTATGAATTCGGCACACTTACCAGGCCAATCATACAAAGAGGGCCTCACCATGCCAGATTTTTGTATTTCATCGCCACTCAACTTGTTACTGGTGGCTAGTGCCAAATTTGAGTAATTCCTCTGTAATGTTGGAGGCTGCTATTGAGGCCCTTAAACATGTACTATTTCAGGGTGTCAGAGGCCCTTATACACTTACCCCTCCCTTATGTGAACTACCAGAAAAGCTTGGTCAGTGTTTTGCAAGTGGGAGTCACAGGATCCCCTAATGCTTTCCACCTTTACCCTGCTATGGAATAATCCTATTCTAACTCATTTTACATGTTCCCAGATCCCCATAACTGGACCAAATTTAGGATCATGACACTGAGAGATAAAGTTGGTGGGCAACGAATGCCTTTCGACAACCTCCGTCACAAATGTCATCTGCCACTGTACTACCAGTTCAGATACTAGCAACTTTCTCACGCCTTTCCCAGACAATTCCTCCACTACAACCTGTCTTTAGGCTGTTCATCTCTGGAATGTTTGCTACAAGATTATCAACACCAGAAGCTGGCCTTATTTTGACACTTTCTGACCCTTCAGGTCTTTGAAGTAAATGGCTAAGGGATATACCAGACATTGATGAGGATTGGTCCAACATTTAATATTTGCCATTTAAACAGCTGGTCTCTGCCAGAGACAGGTTGGTTAATTTTAAAATCCTCCACAGGGTGTTGTTTGACGTTATCAATATATTTGCTTCATCCCACCTTACCCTGGACTGCAAGATATACTTGCTGGGCCTGTTGGAGACCATGACCCCTACAGTGGCCGAAAGAACACTTCTAGGGTTGTTACTTTATTATGCCAAGAAATGAATTACGATGCAATGGAAAAAAGTGGCCCATCTCTCCATCACTTTTTGGAAGTGTTTAGTTAAGTTTAATCTCCCGCTGTACCAGGAAACCTACCAAATTCAGGGTAGAAGAAAAAGATTCCAAACTGTCTGGGCCCGCAGGCTGGAGGTTCTTTCCACTGGTCAATATGGGTCCCTGATTCTCCTCTCTTTTTTTTTTTGTTTGCCTTTAAGGTTCAGATCCAAACACCAGCCTACCTGTCCCTAAGAGCCCTTTCACACTGGGACCACCCGAGTGTCAGCGGTAAAGCGAAGCTAATTCGGGCAGCAACGGGGTGCTTTTAACCCCTAAGGGGTTAAAAACGTTGGCGCTCCCAGAGCGGTGTACAGCCACTTCGGAAGTGCTGCATGTTCATTTCAATGGGCGGGGCGGTTGAGGAGCGGTGTATATATCACTCCCGCACAGCCCCAAAAATGCTGCTTGCAGGAGTTTGTTTCCTCTCCTGCAAGCACGCCGCCCCAGTGTGAAAGGACATGCTGACTTTAATTAAGAGGCGCTTTACTGGCGCTACTTTTAGCTAAAAAAAAAAATGCCTGTAACGCGCCTCAGTGTGAAAGGGGTCTTTGTGCTTTCACTGTTTATACAATGAGGGAAACATAATTGCCAGCTTTGGTTTGTGGACTGACAACTTATGTTGTAGCTGTTTAACATGTTAATCACATCATGCTGCAATTAAAAAAAATGGATCCTAAATGGAAGAGCAGAAAGTAACTTTATCTGCACTGATCTAGAAGTCTGACAAACTGGATACAGAAACCCTCTCCAGCTATGTGACCATTGTTTCTAGAGATGCACCAAAATTTCGCTGAAAATGGTATTTTTGGAATTTTGCCGATAGAGAAAAAGGTGCCAATTATAGTGTCGAAAAAGCACAAGATTTTTCTGCTATTTTACTGTGCTTATGGTTTTTCATACAGTGAGGGAAAAAAGTATTTGGTCCCCTGCTAATTTTGTACATCTGCCCACTGACAAAGAAATGATCAGTCTATAATTTTAATGGTAGGTTTATTTTAACAGTGAGAGAGAGAACAGAAAATAATCCAGAAAAACGCATTTCAAAAAAGTTAGAAATTGATTTGCATTTTAATGAGTGAAATAAGTATTTGACCCCTTCGCAAAACACGACTTAGTACTTGGTGTCAAAACCCTTGTTGGCAATCACAGAGGTCAGACATTTCTTGTAGTTGGCCACACATCTCAGGAGGTTTGCACACATCTGAGGAGGGATTTTGTCCCACTCCTCTTTGCAGATCCTCTCCAAGTCATTGGGGTTTCGAGTCTGACGTTTGGTAACTCGAACCTTCAGCTCCCTCCACATATTTTCTATGGGATTAAGGTCTGGAGACTGGCTTGGCCAGGACCTTAATGTGCTTCTTCTTGAGCGACTCCTTTGTTACCTTGGCCGTGTGTTTTGGGTTATTGTCATGCTGGAATACTCATCCACAACCCATTTTCAATGCCCTGGCTGGTTCTCACCCAAGATTTGATGGTACATGGCCCCATTTATCATCCCTTTGATGCAGTGACATTGCACTACCCCCTTAGCAGAAACACCACCAAAGCATTATGTTTCCACCTCCATGTTTGACGGTGGGGATGGCTTTCTTGGTGTCCTAAGCAGCATTCCTCTTCCTCCAAGCACAGCAAATTGAGTTGATGCCAGAGAGCTTGATTTTGGTCTCATCTGAAGACAACACTTTCACCCAGTTATCCTCCGAATCATTCAGATGCTCATTAGAAAACTTCAGACGGACCTGTACATGTGCTTTCTTGAGCAGGGGGACCTTGCGGGCGCTGCAGGATTCAATCCTTCACAGTGTAGTGTGTTACCAATAGTTTTCTTGGTTAACATGGTCCCAGCTGCCTTGAGATCATTGACAAGATCCTCCAGTGTAGTTCTGGGCTGATTCCTCACCGTTCTCATGATAATTGAAACTCCACAAGGTGAGATCTTGCACTGAGCCCCAGACGGAGGTAGACTGACAATTATTCCGTGTTTCTTCCATTTGTGAATAATAGCACCAACTATTGTCACCCTATCACCAAGCAGCTTGGCGATGGTCTTGTAGCCCATTCCAGGCTTGTGCGGGTCTACAATCTTGTCCCTGACATCCTTGCACAGCTCTTTGGACGTGGCCATGGTGGAGAAATTGGAATCTGATTTCTTCTGTGGACAGGCGTCTTTTATACAGGTAACAAGCTGAGATTAGGACCACTCCCTTTGAGTGCTCCTAATCTCAGCTCGTTACCTGTATAGAAAACACCTGGGAGCCAGAAATCTTGCTGATTGATAGGGGATCAAATACTGATTTCACTCATCAAAATGCAAATCATTTTACAACTTTTTTAAGTGCATTTTTCTGGATATTTTTGTTATTCTGTCTGTCACTGTTAAAATAAACCTACCATTAAAATTATAGACTGATCATTTGTCAGTGGGCAAACGTACAAAATGAGCAGGGGATCAAATACTTTTTTCCCCTCACTGTTGGTCATGTGACTCAAAAACAGCATAAAAAAGTAACACGGTGGATTACTGATGCATTCTTGCTGTGTTTTCATTGCATTTCAACGGGGAGGTGTGTTTTTTTTAACTGACCAAAAATGCACCAAGCAAGATTTTCAAACACCACAGCGGAAGTGCAACGGACCAGTGTTCAGACATACACAGTACATGGAATTTAAAAGGGATGCATTTTTCTTGATCTTTTCTTGCGCTAAAGGTGCCGATAATGGCCAACAATAAGTTCATATTTATTTAAATTCATGATATTAATTAAAAAGTTGCATACAATTATACATAAAAAAATATATATAAATATATATTTTAAAAACTGTCATTTTTGGTTTCAGTCAAGTGCATGCTGAATTTTCAGTTTCGGTACCAACATTTCTATTCGGTCCACCTCTAATTGTTTCTTTTTCACTTATGAAATCTATCTTTAATGAATATCTTTAATAGTTTTATAATGTACTTAACATTATGCTGTACTGCATCTTCAGACATTGATGTTGACTTACTAAAACTGGAGAGTGCAAACTCCGGTGCAACTCTTTATAAAAACCAAATTGGCTTCCAGGTTTTGTTGCCAAAGCTTAAATGAATAAGCTGATGTTAGAAGCTGATTGGCAGTTATGCACATCTGCACCAGATTTTGCACTCTCTAGTTTTAGTAAATCAACCCCATTGTCTCTTTCACAATATTCTGTTCCAATGAATCTGGTGCTAAACCTTCATATTTGTAATTGCGTAGTGAAGGATGGTAGAATGTAAAATAAGAAATGTTGCTCCCTAGTGTGCATTTCAGGTAATGCACAAGGCAGTAGATTTGTATCAGAGCACTTGGATTACAAGTCAGATTTCAAATGCACGCGTCAGTAGATCACTATTCCTATAATCTCCCTTTGGGTGGATCATCTGATGCTTTCTATGCACCCTTTAGAAAACGGATAGTTATTTTTATTCTGCAATACTTTGCTTTTATGTTGCCAGCTTAGGTTGGCCTATTGCCCCTGTGTGTGCTCTACTGTTGCTATACCTTGCCCTTTTGAAATAATAAAAAATAATGAAACAAAGTGGATATTCCTTCAAAAACAGAAGCAGACACTTGATTTCTATTGCTTATTACAGTGAATAATTCATGCTACATATGAACGTACATGGCTATGCTTTCTCTTTCAAAACAAGTTCCATGAATAGCAATTTTGCATGAGCCCTTCTCACAGCTAACCATGTTTCCCATACTATCGGGGAATTACATATCGTGGCTATTCCTTATACATTTATGCATATGAACAACAAATAACTCAAGCAGGCATAATTTGTCACGACCACTCATAGAAATGAATGTCAATGACTCGTGTGACTGCAATCTTATAGCAAAAAATAAAATGAATGCCAAAAAGAGAAAAACATTCAATGGAAAACAATATTTCCACTTCGATATCACGCAATAATAATAATAATAATAATAAGATGCTCGTTAAGAGTTAGACAATTTATTTCTCTATTGTAATTTCTCCACTTAAGATGGCGAAGAACGACATGTACCCTTTCTGTACAGAACTTGAGTATCTCTCCAATCTCTCTGTAAAGCCCCAGTGGATGGCCCAGGCAGAAAATCAGGAATTAAAGTGACACATATAATAACGCAGACAGAAAACATTACTCCACTTGAAGTGCACGTTGTGCTAGAAAATTGGTTGTCAAATACACAGCGGTCTATTAAAAAGCAGTGAATGTGACTTTCAGCAAACATTCTCTGGTGAATCTCAGTGATTGTTCTCTCTGCCATTTAAATACATGCACCTGGAAGATCCACATCGCAAGAATATTTTCTTAGGGCCGGTTCACACCTAGGTGGTCCGACTTCAGAGGCGACTTTGCTAGGCGATTCGAACGCGACTTCAGCACAACTTTGGGCGACTTACAACGCGACCTCCATGCCAGGCGACTTTGCCTGTGGCCAATCAGAGAAGAGAGGGAGGGGGGTTGCCTTAAAAAATTATTTTCTTTTTCCTGCAAAGTCGTTTCAATATAGATGGGGGATCTGAGTTGGAGGAGACTTCCATTGAATTCTATGGGCACAAGTCGGATAGAAGTCACGCTGAAGTAGTACAGGAACCTTTTCTAAAGTCGCCTTGAAGTAGGAGCAACTTGAGTAGCGTATATTAAGACGGCTCCCATTCATTTCAATGGGATTTCTCAAGTCAAGCGACTTGAGGCGACAAAAGTTGCCTAGGTGTGAACTGGCCCTAAATGTCAGATTTGCTGCGTTATAAAAATGCCCAATATGTTTAAAGAATGGCAAGCTTGGGAAAAAAGGTGATCTTTCGCCAGCTAGAGAAGCACTTTGTTGTCCAAATGCCAGCAAAAAAGCACCAAGGCTTCTAATACACCCTACAGTAGATGGGGGTTACACACAGACCAGGAATTCTGAAAGCTTGAAACTTTTAGGTCTCATTTGGGTACCTCCCCACTGTGGGTGGCTTACAGCAGCAGGTCAAGGCATGGGAAAGAAGTGAAAATAGCAAGACATGTTAAAGTGTATGCAAACCCAAAGGCATAGCCTTTTCCCCTTTTTTTGATCAGCCAGAGGGCTAAACACAAGAAAGAAAAAAAAAAAAAAGAATGGATTTCTCCATCCATACAAGCGAGGAGGATGCAGTTGGATGATTGAGAAAAATTATTGAATGAGCATGGACACAAGTGGATTGAAATTTGACCGATCCCTGCTGAACTGGCCAAATATCAACCCATCTATGCCCACCTTAAAACCCAGTACACATGGACCTAATGTCAAGCGGCATCAACTGGTTCAATGCAAATCGGCTGACAGTCAGCCCCATGTGTACGGCAGCTGGTTCAACAGAAGCTGCCCATTTGGCTGGTTTCTGTCAAAGGGTCCTGGCCGAAAAAGGTATGCTGATCGGCTCCCAATCAGCTCTCTCGGCCAATGGCTGACACCAAAGCATCCCTCTTCTCACAACACAATAGCACAACAGGGGGATCACTGTATTAACATTGGATTGTTAGTACAGCGGCTCCGACCTGAGATGTCAGTTTTTTTCCGCTGAACACGCTGGGTTGAACAAAAAAAAGAATGCTCTGTATCAGGTTCTAGCGTCCATGTGCATTGCTCATTCATCTTCTAATTTTCTGCAGATCTGCAGAGTATGCCTTAGCCATAAGGAACAAATGAGACCATAGCACTTAGAAGAGGACATAGTGTGGTGTCGCATATTTGTGTACTCATTCAAAAAAAGGTTCTTTAGCGAGGAACATAGATTGGACATTAACAATTATGCTACCAAAATTGACACTTAAATTTGCACCTAAACCAGACTGAGAAACACACAGGACCCTTTTTTAATTCACACTGCCACCGGCCCGTATATATGTGAACCGCCTCCATTGAAAGGCAGTCTGATTCACATGTTATGTGATGTGGTTCAAAATGCATCCAATTTGCATATATGTGAACCAAGACTTAATTTTTAGGTCAGTGATTCTCAACCAGGGTTCCGTGGAACCCTAGGGTTCCTCCAGAGGTTGCTAGAGGTTCCTTGAGCAATGAGCAATTTTTGCCTCTCTGATAAGTTCCACCTGACACCTTTGATCTTTTTAGTTATCTGTAAGAAGGTAATTCTTTCCAATGACCACAAGTGTCAGGAGCATTCTTCCAACTGACCATCACACTAATGTATCATGAATTGTAGACTTCGAATTTTTAGCAGGGGTTCCCCGAGATCGGAGAACTATTTCAAGGGTTCCTCCATGTTAAAATGGTTGAGAAAGCCTGCTTTAGGTTGTCAGCAGATCGGCCTCTAGTGGCTCTGAATTTCGGCAGAGTGCCCAAAAATAGAGAGCAACTGAGCATGTGCAGAGCAGGGTGAAACAGTGTATTAATGTATTTTTAAACAGTATATGTACTTATTTCAAATATTTTACATAGCTATACCTGCAAAAGGGACCAGCCTGAAGTGATCTAGCAGGACAAGGATAAGTCCACTTGAATATACATAAATGCCCATTTTTTGCAGGTACAAAAATGGGCATTTACCTTTTTTTTTTTTTGAGGAGCCTGGAGAGCATTGCACCCCCAATCAGCAGATCGCTGATGCCATGCAGGTCTCCTGCATACTGTCAGTGTATGAACAAGCAGTCTCGCACTGACAGGAAGACTGTCCTAAACCTAAACAGGTGGAACAAGTAACATGTTCCCAAAAATTACCTTATCCTTTAATTTTCTGACTAAACTTTCACTAATGCTGTTGAATTGAAATAAATCTTAGGTTACAACTTACCTTATCACCCACTCCATCCTTAGCCCTACTGGGAATTTCAGCAACGCTCTCACCATTCTAAACTCATATCATATCTTCTTTATTATGTCACAAAATAAATTCTGATTAAATGGTTTTCCTCTGCCCCACCCAATGTGTCCTCCTCGATGGCTATGATGAATGTGGCTATTCACCTATATAGAATGACGTATATGAACAGGGGATGCCCCTGGAAGTTTGACAAGGTATGGTCCCCTTGGACCTTGACTTGAGGCATTCTCTCTATGATCTCAGAATTTTGCACATGACCTGGTACTGGATGGGTAAACTCTCTCCCTTTGCTCCTTCCTTCCTGTTAGTTTCTTGTGTTTTGCTGCTGCCTCTCCCCACCCCCTCTATTTTTTTCCTCTTTGCCTTCCTTCTCTCCCCCCTTCTAACTCCATCTTACTAGGGTCCTGGGTGCAGAATTACCATTTCTCTAGTGTGGGATGTCTTCTTTAGTGTGCAACTTACTCATGATTTGTTGTATCTAACTTATTTCTGCTTTGTACTGATTCCTTATGGCTTTGATTGTCTGTCATAATTATATCTTATATGTACGTCCTCTTGTTTCTGTACTAGACCATGGACTGTGTTATATTATGCTGTATTGCTTTGTCTGAAATAAAGCACCTATATTGCTAAAAAAAAAAAAGTTCCACTAATGCTGCTAAAAGATATTCTTATTCCTAAAAATAATCTATACACATCCACTATGTAGCTATGTAACTACCTAATGGCCCTGTAGTCTATTTTTAAATAGTTTCTTACTGTGTTTTTCTGCTTTCTTGAAACATCCTCTAAGTTTCAGTACGTTTCCTTTTCCCCCTCATTTCTGTTTGTTTAAAATGAGCTGTGAAGAGTAGTTGCAGTTATGTCCACTGCCCTATGCACACTGTACTGTATATTCCATAGTCTATCTAGGGAGGGAGCAAGAGAAGGTTGCTACGTTCCTACATAAAGTGGGACCATGGAGAAGATAGCCACCCTCCGACAGAAGTTGAAACACAGAAATTTGGAGGAGGTCGAGAACAATAGAAGATATTTTTTGGAGTCAAGAATACATACCTGAATAGAAATTTAACAAAAAATGATGATCAGTGATGGAGACCGTAATGCAATCCCATCCCAAAAATATGGAGGCTTGGGCGCTCCACTGCCGTGATTCTCCGGTCCATGTGGACAGATGATATAAAAAAATTGGAATAAGGACGGTACTACTGAGGGAATAGTCCAATACCCCCCAGACAGGGCGGGTGGATCTGGAACCACCTACCTGGGAGTGGGGAGTGATCCTCCTGACCTAACTGTACGGCGCCATTTTGCTGATGAATTGGTGGAAGAGGGATAAATATAAGAAGTGGAATGATCCTGAAGAAGCAATACCATTGCGAAACGTCGATCACCATTCCACCTTCCAATGTGTCAAATACACTGTATTGTATGTGGATGTGTATGTAAAATGTTGGATACAACTCAGTATATAATTTTATGAATAATGTTTTAAATAAATTGATATCAATAAAGACTTATTTTTATAAGTATTGGTAATATTGTGTTCAATTATGACCGTAACCAATCCAACAAAAGTCCTATGTGCTTTTCAATTGGTGAGGTTTCCTCACCTTAGATTTTTCTGTGTACATACCTGAATAGAATTTTTTTAAAAAAACAGTGCCACTTTAAGCTTACCACAGTGCCTCTGGACTACGGGTGTTTGCCAGATATTGTTCTGTGCCACTTTCATACCTGACGTCAGAGGGCAGTGCTCATCACTAGGGAATAAACTAGCCTATATTTGCAGGAATACAATCCAGGCCGATTAAGAAAAAAAAATACCAATCGCAGTAATTTAATATGCAGAGATGCCAGCAGGACAAGATTTATTGCTGGGAATAAACACTCAGCAGCTAGGCGGTGTCCCCTGAGGTTAAAATTTAAAAAAGTCGGAGATTTTAAAAACATAAATTTGAATTTGTAAAATGCATTCATCACCTTGCCTATTCTGGACACCAGCGTCTCATAAAAAACAAAAACCGTTTTAAAATCAGATGACAAAGCGCCAGAGAAATGTGAAGAAAACAAGTCTCCGGAGCTTTAAAAAGAAATAAAAAAAAACGTAAAATGTATGCTGGGCACGCTGAAATATCAATTCAAGAACTTCACATGCCATGTATCTTCCTTTTATATCTGTCACAGAGCCAGACATCTCTGAGAATATTTGATCTTCTAGATATCATTTAGGACAAGCTGAGCTATGACTAAGCTGTAAAGTTTAAAAGTAAAAATAAAAAAGCAGGGTATCTGACATGTGCCAAGCTTTCCTAAATCTTTGTAAATTTTTCAGAAGGCTTTTAAAATGATCTTATGTAAAATTTGTGTGCTGCCCAGAAGCATCTGTAGGATATCCAGTATTTAGATTCTACATTGTGTGTGTGTGTGTGTGTGTATATATATATATATATATATATATATATATATATATATATAGTTATATAGTGAGGATCAGATTTTGTGGGGATCACCTTTCCTTAGGTAAAGGCAGTTCAAACAGCAGGTTTCTGAAAGTCCAGCTTGCAGTCAGGTTTATTTAAAAGGGTTGCAAATACAAAACAAACAAAACCGCAAAATAAATACTTGCCTCTCACTAACTAAAACAGTCCAGTTCCTAACTGAGGAGTGCAGGGCTTCTCCCAGAGACCCATAAAACAGAAAAAAAATGCAAATCTTTTTCTTTCAGTTCATAAGCAACAGCTCCATGGGTCAGCTCTCTGGTTGATTGCTATCAGAGTCCCAGGGCAGAGCAATCCTTTGCTCTCTTCCTGGTTTATTTAAACCACAGCTGATAGTGGACTTCAGTGGACCACAAAATCCGGTCTGGCACCAACCCTGCCACGGTGGCTGGTAAAACCCGGGCCAGATATTGCTTTAGTTCATTCCATGAACGCATACGAGGCAACAGACAGCATCCATCTTTGACTTTGTTTCACATAACATCACTATATATATATATATATATATATATATATATATATATATATATATATATATATATAAACTTTGGAGCAGTACCTTGCTTCTAGTTGTAGTACATACCTTTTTAAATGTTATAATAAATCCAATAGGGTGGATGTTACAATAGTAACATACAAAAATTAGACACCATATTTGCAAATTTTGTGGGCATCTGACTATCACACTTATATGAGTTTGTTGAATCCAACTCCCAAACCATGAGTAGTAATATGGAATTGCCCTCCTTCCCATTTATGGTTAGAACTGCTTCTGTAAAGGCTTCCCACACGATTTTGGAGTGTGTCTTTGGGAATCAGTAGCTATTCAGCCAAAGGAAATTCAAGCACTGATGGTGGACCCGAAAATCTGACTCACAGGGGTGGATTTACTAAAGCCAAATAGACTGTGCGTTGTGGAAATGAAGTTGCACTCTGCACGTGCAGTTGCTCCCAAGCTTAGTAAATGAGGGGAAGCTCTTGTTATCCAACCATGTGCAAGCAAAAATGCAGTTTGTTTCAATTATTGTTGCATGTGATTGGGTATTCTCTGCAAAGTGAAGCTTTACTAAGATTAAGCTCTTGAACAAATACACTTGCAAAGTTCACAGTCTATTTGCCCTTAGTAAACCAAGTGCTACAGTTGGTTTTCAGATTCATCTGAAAGATATTCAATAGGGTTGAAGTCAAGTGTTTGAATGTTACTATTAGTGTGGCTTCTACCTGACATCTAGTAGTCACATGGCACCACTTCAACTCCTTATTGTATGTATTTGGTATATTCTTTGTTCTCTCTCCTGTTTAGTGCTAGAAGGTACAGTCTTTAGATAGACCCTCCCTTATCTTCAATGCCCCTACAGTTTTTAGTTCAGTTTCATAGCAAACACTAGGCTGGGAAAGTCATTGTCCACTGTACTTTGTGAAGTAAAACGGTGTTTAACAGATTTGATCTCTGCATCTTATTGAAGTAATAATGTGTCTGTGGATACTGCTGAATTAGCCATGAGTTCAAGCATATTGTTTTGCATCCAGTTCTCTAACAGAATTGCTTTTTGTGCAGTACCCACAAATTTGAAGAAACAAATACATTTTTTTCTAATGCCATTTTTAGTGTTCTTCTGAAGAAGGGCATACTAATGATATTTTGTGCTCCTTGTCTTTTTTTTTCTTTTGCAAACAATTATTTATTATTAAATTATTATTTGTTCATGTTAAATTAATGCAGTATTAAACCCAAAAGCAAGCATTTATTATATTGCAGCTTACCACTTCATAGATGTGATGGCTGCACTAGTTTTCTTTTCTAGTATTTCCTCCTTCTGCTTTAATTTGGTGATGTAGCCAGTAAGGCTGCCCATACATTATAAGATTTTCCTTTCGATGTACCAAAACCATATAATATGAAGTTAAACCTAAACACTTTCAGTTTGTATGCGAACAGACAGGTCCTTGTACTACATAGTTGAAGGTAAAGCTAAAGGAATTTGAATAAGAACATTGTATAATGTATAGCCAGCTTACGTCTGTTGTGTTTCAAAAGAACACACTCTTTTTCAGATGTATCAGTTAGTGTTGAGACAAACTATTTATCATTAGCAGGGGTGCTTACAATGATCATTTTTATTTATGTAGAACCCTTATCCCAAAAGGAAAAAATGGTTTGCCATAACTGCTTATAAAGGGTATTTAAATCTGCTACTACAGCTAACACCCCCCCCCCCCCGCCACCAGACTGACAATTTGCTGTACAAAGGTGCCCGCTGTTCTCTTTCATCCAGAGTGGGAGCACTCTAATACAGGAGGTGTGTTACTGGCGAGATCACCAGGTGAAAACAGAGGAAAATGCAGCCACCTCATCTGATTGGTAAGTTGCAACATATTACGTTTTTGGTTTTAGATTCATTACCACTTTATTGATTTGTCTATGGTAAACAATAATAAAATGATTAAATCCTAAGCATTAAAGTTAAATTACTGAAAAACATATTCATTTACATCTTTTATTCTATGTAAAATAACCTCTTACAGAAGAAATATAATCACTTATATTAAACCATTTACATGGTGCCACTGTGCTTCCCCAAAACAAGAGCATTCCTTTTTACACTAAGCGGCCATACTGTCAGGTCAGATCGATATCTCTGGAGTTACAGTATGTTAGTGCAAACCATGTCTTTATGGATATGGCTGGGTGCAATCATGCTGGGACAGAAAAGGGCCTTCCCCAAGCTGTGACCACATGGTTGGATTTGCACAATTGTTTGAAAAGACCTTGTATGCTGCAGCATTAACAGTACCCTGCACTGGAAACACCTGAGAACAATCATTTAAAAGGTGTGCCCACTTACATTTGCTCATTGTGATGGTGAGGTGTCAACAAAAACATTTATGTCCATATATTGTACTGCACTTTCCCTTTCCAGTCTCCCTGGAGAAATTAGAGCAATTGAGGTAGGTTTTTAGTAAGCTCTAGGATTAATGGCCCCCGGAGATGGGAAGCTGACAGGGGTCTTTCTACTTACATACACACTGATGCTGGATCCAATCTTATTTCATGCCTATGGGCAGCTTAACTGTCCCCTTAGATCAGAGGTCTCCAAACTATGGCCCTCCATTTGTTTAGGAACTACATTTCCCATAAACCCTAGTCATGTCTGTGAATATCAGAGTTTTACAATGCCTTATGGGACATGTAGTTCAGCAACAGCTGGAGGGCCATAGATTGGAGATTAAAGGAATGTATCCGCGTCTTTATTCTTTTATCTTAATCTGCATTTTAACACATAGCTTTATTCATTCCTTTCCAAATATCAGTAATGTATCAATATAATCATCGCACTGAGTAGCAGGAATTGCTTTTATTTAATCCTATCCTAACGCAATCCGCACAGTTAACTGCAGATTACCTAAAATAGGCTTTAAGAACAGATTCACTTCTGACCTCATGCAGTGATATTTGTGCGTGATAAAGTGCACCTGTCAGTCAACTAACCTATTCACATTCAACACAAAAAATATCAAGAGATCACATGTTAATACTTATGTGTATGACTGGTTGGTTATATTCTGCCCCACCAACCACCTCCACCGCTCTCCTGTCTGCTTTTTTTTTGGCTTTGCCTTTTCTTTAAGAGGAGTTGAATAGGTCTGTGGGATCTCCATGTTCTCGCTATTCCCCTGTTGTGTGCGCTTTCTGGCCTGGGGAGAAAATACTCCCCTCGTCAACCCCGGGGGTGTTGCCTCAGGTCCCACTATGGAATAACCCTAATCAACCTGAGCTCTACGGCCATACCGACTCAAACTGGTGGGGTCGCCATGGCATCACCCATGTTTCTCAGGTTTTTAAAAACAGTTTTTCTGTCTTTTGAGAACCCGAAGGGCAGTCAAGGCATGAACAATAAATTATTTTTAAAATACCTTTTGTTTTGTCATGCCATCCGGAAGCAGTTGACACTAGAGCTTACGGAATCCCCACTGGAAGATATGTTACCATACCCAGAAATCACTAAGTTGGAAACTACATTTTCCAGAATTTCCATCGCAAGTGGCTTATCATAATGCCTGGGCTCTCTGAATAGGGTTGGGAGGAGGCAACTGAAATACATTTTTAAAATGTAATTAGCACGGCAGACGAACTTATTTAATTTAAGTTTATTCATCATCTCCACTATATCCCGGCTAAATTGGCTGGCATGGTTTGGATCTGCCGCCGCTTGTTCCTGCTGTGGACTCGCCAGGGTGGATCTGCTCCACGTTTTGGACTTGTCCAATATTAACAGTTTTTTGGTGTGATTTATTTCTTTTCTTTCAGAATACTCTTAATCTTCCAGTACCTCGGACCCTGGAAGTTGGACTACACGGTATTTTGAATGACTTTGTTCCTAGGACTCGCACCCTGCTGAGTATGCCTTTATTTTATGCAAGTAAAGTGATTTTGGTACACTGAAAAGATGCTGCTCCATCAACAGTTTAAAAGTTCTATCGTTTAGTAAATATGGATCTGCCTAAGTTTAACCTCTTGCCGACCAGCCGCAGTCATTATACTGCAGCAGGTTGGCACGGCTGCGTGAATTTCCATAGGTGTACTTTGGGCGTGTACGCGGTGATCTGTGGGCACACGTGCACTCGCTAGCGGGGGAGCCAACCAGCGGGCTCTATATCCGCCGGCCACCTGCGATCGCTCCAGAGAGGCAGAACGGGGATCTGCCAGGGTAAACAAAGCAGATCCCCATTCTGTCAGGGGAGTAGAGATAGTTTGTATGTTCCTAGTGATTAGTCCTTGGGAGTGTAAATGCTCAGGTTTACTCTTGGTGCTGTACTTGTATTTGCTTTATGTACCAAATTTGTATTTTTTGACTGGTGTCTTTGTTCATCTGCATGTATTTATGCAAAAACTTAAAAACACACCTATTAAGAGACCATGTATAATGAAGGGGAGTGGTGATACATATAGACAAAATTAACTGCCACATCCAAATAAGTACGAGCAACTGGAAAATGGGAGGGAATTCCCAATGTGAATAATCCCCCTGGACTTTAAAGGCAGATGTAGTAATCAGGGTAGTTACTAAGAGAAAGGAAAATAGAATATAAAATTGTATATTTTTATTATTGATGCATAAATGGATAAAAGGCAGAGTGAACGAAAAAAATGGATACATGTTCGTCACTTTACAGGGGTATAGACAGAATACAAAATATCATAAAATGTAATAAACAAATTACACATATAAAAATAAAATACAGGGTACCACAAAAAATCAGCATAGAAAAGGTTGGACTCGATGCATTTGGGATTTGCACACTCAGATGACCACTGTTGGCAGCAGGTTACAGGGGCAATATCACAAACCTCCCAACATGTTTCGGTTAATCCTCCTTCAGGGGATAATGAGCATCAAGTAAAACAAAAGTGTGCTGTCTGTAGAAAATTAAATCATACATGACATGAGTATACATTATATAAACGTATTGTAGAGACAAACTGAGAATAAACTAAGTAAAGTAGGCAAATAAGCATTCACCATAAAAGGTGAAAATGGCACTTACATATATGCTGGAGGCACCTAACAAACCAAAAAAGGGGGGATGTCAGCCCGAGAGGATCTGGGGGTGTGATCCAAACAACCGCCAGGAGTGCATAGATCCCGGGAAAGGGAGCATAGAATGTTGTGCGACCACAAGGGGCCCAAGGTGGCTGTGCCGGCCCAACCACACCGAGTGTGTGGATTAGACTGAATAAGAAAAATATATACATATGTATAAACGTATGAGGTGTATGACACTAGTGAAAAATTCAAAGGTGTATAAAAAGGGTAAACTGCCTTGAATCATGCCACATAGTGCCCAGTTAAACAGATAAGACACAGTACTATGAAGTAATGGGTCCAGATATTAAAGACCAAATACTACTAGTTGTATTAAGGCCAGTTTATGAGTTAAACACAGCTTGTTGTATTAGGATAAGTATACATAGTATATCAGCCACATACTAACTTTGAAAGGGTTATGGGCACAAAAGGCACGAGTAAGGAGCTGGAAGATACAAAAATCATAGCGTCAAATTACCTGGTCCGTGCGGTCGGTGTGGATACGGACTGCATGAAGACAGCTAAGTACTGATCTGGCTTTTAAGGGAGCGTAAGTGTCTGCGGCAGCCAATCCGGGAAGACACTGACAGGTGCTGGCCGTTCGTGTCATGCGGGCAATTAAGTCCGCATGCCGAACGCCTTGGGTCCCTCCGGAGTGAACGGTGAATGGCGCGCGGCGTAGCGCGGGGCCTGCCAGGGCAAAAAGCTCACTCCAACAAGGAGCGGCCGAAACGGCCAAAGGCAGTGACGGCAAGCTCCAGTGGAGCCTACCCGCCGGGTGGCGCACAATACCCCCAAGCCGGGGAATAAATGCGACGCCTGGCGGTAGATGGTGTAAATGGGCGAAGAAAGAGGATTTGTGAATGGAATGTGGGTGCAAACCCAGCAGACAGGCAAATAAAAATGCAGAATGTTTATTCTCAGTTTGTCTCTACAATACGTTTATATAATGTATACTCATGTCATGTATGATTTAATTTTCTACAGACAGCACACTTTTGTTGTACTTGATGCTCATTATCCCCTGAAGGAGGATTAACCGAAACATGTTGGGACTTTTGTGATATTGCCCCTGGACCCTGCTGCCAACAGTGGTCATCGGAGTGCGCAAATTCCAAATGCATTGAGTCCAACCTGTTCTATGATGATTTTTTGTGGTACCCTGTATTTTATTTTTATATGTGTAATTTGTTTATTACATTTATGATATTTTGTATTCTGTCTATACCCCTGTAAAGTGACGAACATGTATCCATTTTTTCGTTCACTCTGCCTTTTATCCATTTTTGCATCAATAATAAAAATATACAATTTTATATTCTATTTTCCTTTCTCTTAGTAACTACCCTGATTACTACATCTGCCTTTAGAGTCCAGGGGGATTATTCACATTGGGAATTCCCTCCCATTTTCCAGTTGCTCCTAAGAGACCATGTATTAAAGTACAGGGTGGGCCATTTATATGGATACACCTTAATAAAATGGGAATGGTTGGTGATATTAACTTCCTGTTTGTGGCACATTAGTATATGTTAGGGGGCGAAAACTTTTCAAGATGGGTGGTGACCATGGCGGCCATTTTGAAGTCGGCCATTTTGAATCCAACTTTTGTTTTTTCAATAGGAAGAGGGTCATGTGACACATCAAACTTATTGGGAATTTCTCAAGAAAAACAATGGTGTGCTTGGTTTTAACGTAACTTTATTCTTTCATGAGTTATTTACAAGTTTCTGACCACTTATAAAATGTGTTCAATGTGCTGCCCATTGTGTTGGATTGTCAATGCAACCCTCTTCTCCCACTCTTGGCCCACCCTATATAACTAAAGACAATACTTTAAGTTTTGGATAGAGTCCAGAGGGATTAGAACACTTATCGGGTTTTTATTCCTGACTGTGCCCCTGCTAGGGAGAAGCACCCTTTGTCCTGTTTACCGCTACCACCAAGAGTGAAACACCAAAATTTGGATTTCACCAGAACAGGAATAGGGGAAAAAACTTAAAAAAAAAAGGGGGGGGGGCACCAGTTCTGGTGACCCTGGCAAAAGGGATTTCCTCTGCCTTCCGTTTTTTTTTTTTTTTTTTTTGTAATTTCTTTATTTTCAAAATCGTTACAGTTTACAATTATAGTAAATAATGTAAACATAAGACAGTACTCCCTGTTTTAACCATGGGGCAAAAAGGTAAAAGAAATCTCACCAATGGGATAAAAATGGCAAAAAAACTCTCCAAAATAAAAAAAAAATAAAAAAAAAATTCAGAAAGTCGTGCTCCTCCTTGACAGAATTGGTTCAGAAGGCTTTACTATGAAAATGTTGGGGGTAGATATTCCATACACATCAGTGTAAAAAGGAATGCTCATGAAATCATTCAGGAGCAAAGCTTTAAGAACATGATTTGGGAAGCACAGTGGCACTAAGTAAATGGTTTATTGTCAGTAATTATATTTCTTCTGTAAGAAGTTATTTTACATACAATAAAAGAGAATAAATATGTCTTACATTAATGCTTAGGATGTAATAATTTTATTGTTGTTTACCATACACAAATCAATAAAGCGGTAATTAACCCAAAACCAAAAATGTATTATATTGCAGCTTACCAATCATTACATGTGGAGGCTGCATCCGTTCTCTAATGCTCTTTTCCCCTGGTGATCTGGCCAGTAATACGCCTTCTGTATTAGAGCCCCCATCTGGATGAAAGAGCTCAAGGGGGCACCTTTGGACAGCAAAATTGTCAGTCTGGGGGGGTGCTGTTAGCTGTGCTAGCAGAATTAGATACACCAACAAATAGAAACCAAACTCCAGCTTACACTTTACAAGCAGTTATGGCAAACAGTGTTTTTCCTTTTGGGATAAAGGTTCTACATAAATAAAAATGATCATTGTAAGCACTCCTGCTAGTGATAAATGGTTTGTCTCAACACTAGTGGATACATCTGATAGAGAGCTTGCTCTTGAAACACAACAGACTTGAAGCGTTAACCCAAAAAAAAAAAAAAAAATGCTGATCCTGTCTCTTTAATGTGCAATTAGCAGCATGGTGCTTTTGCTTTCTTAAAATATCCCTCTGTATCCCCTAAAATACCTGTTTGATATTGCCAGGTCATGACTTCCCCCCTGAGTGCTGACTCCCCCTGTATATAGCTTATCTTAAGAGCCCCGTGGTCTGTGCAGTCTTGTCATTAGCAGCTCTCCTCTGCCTGTCTTCAGCTCCCCTTCCCCCTTCCTCTCCCTGTTAGTATGTATAGTCTTTTCTCTGCTCTCATAAGTAACTGAAGTTACCCGGTGTCTGTGTTATATCAAAAATATTCTTATCTGTATAGATAACACACCGGCTTTGTACATGCGGCTCTCTCTTCTCTCCTGCTGACATCAGCAGCAGTGCTCGGCCCCACCCTCAGGAACTCTGGCTGAGCAGAGGAGAGAGAAAAAGGACAACTGGTCCTAGGAAGCCTGTGTGTTATCAGTACAGATACGTATATATAAAAGTTACAACACAGGCACAGGGGAACTTATTGTGCGAATACAGAGGGAATGGGAGCATTTTATACAAGTGGCTTAACCACTTCCGGAAAGGCCGCCGTCGCTTATTTGAAGTGGAATACTGTTGTTATGGTAGCAGATAGCTACCATAACCCCAGTATTTTTATTTCAGCCGGCTATTCTGCGCGTGATAAAAGTGATCTCATCGGCGGATTCGCTGCAAGATCACTCTTATCAGCGGCGGCAGAGGTGCCCCCCCCTCGTTTTACCGTCATCTCTGCTGCTTACAGGACATGCCGGTAGCAGCGGAGACAATCGGGTCCGCTCCTCCCCCTGCACTGGAAGCCGAGTGATGGAAGATGCCGCCCACTCGGCTCCATGGCATTGCAGGGCAGAAGCGACGTCACAAGTCACTTCCGCCCATAGCTCTTAAAGGGGACATTTTTTTTCATTGACTTTTTTTTATTGCATTTAAGTGTAAATATGAGATTTGAGGTCTTTTTGACCCACGATCTCATATTTAAGAGGTCTTGGCATTTTTCTATTACAAGGAATGTTTACATTTCTTGTAGGAATAAAAGTGATAATTTTTTTTTTTTTTAAAGGACAGTGTAAAAATAAAAAGTAAATATATAATAAAAAAAAATAATTTAAAGCGCCCCGTCTTTGTGAGCTCGCACGCAGAAGCGAATGCATACGCATGTCCCGCCCACATATAAAAACGGTGTTCAAACCAAAGTGAGGTATCGCCACGATCGTTAGGGAGAGAGCATCAATTCTAGTACAAGAACTCCTCTGTTACTCAAAACTGGTAACCTGTAGAAATTTTTAAATGTCTCCAATGGAGATTTTTAAGTTGCAAAGTTTGCCACCATTCTGCGAGCGGGCGCAATTTTGAAGCATGACATGTTGGGCATCAATTTACTCGGCGTAACATCATCTTTCACAATATGGAAAAAATTCAGCTAACTTCACTGCGGTCTTATTTTTTAACTCAAAAAAGTGAACTTTTAAAAAAAAAAAATCACGCTTGTAAGACCGCTGTGCAAATATGGTGTGACAAAGTTTTGCAACGACCGCCATTTTATTCTCTAGGGTGTTAGAAAAAAAATTATAATGTTTGGGGGTTCTAAGTAATTTTATAGCAAAAAAACCTGGTTTTAACTTGTAAACACTGGACCCACAAAAGAGGCTCAGTCTGGAAGTGGTTAACAACCACTTTAAGCTGGCCATACATTATACGATTTTCATATTCAATTTCCTTTGCATTTACTTTCAACTGTAGTGCAAGGGCCTGTCTGCATACAAACTGAAAGTGTTTAGTTTTAACCTCATATTATATGGATTTGGTAAACCTAAAGGAAAAAAAAAATCCTTACTGGCTACATCACCAAATGAAAACAGAAGAAAGAAAGACTAGAAAAGAAAACAAGTGCAGCCTTCACATCTATGATTTATTAAGCTGCAATATAATAAATGCTTGCTTTGGGTTTAATACTGCTTTAATTCAAAATGAACAAATAATTATTTAATAATAAATAATTGTAGGCAAAAGAAAAAAAGATAAGGAGCACAGAATACTATTAGTGTGCCCTTCTTCCAAAAAAAGAAACACTAAAAATGGCATTAAAAAAATGTATTTATTTTTTTTCTTCTAATTTGTGGGTACTGCACAAAAAGAAATTCTATTAGAGAAATTGATGCAGAACAAATTGCTTGAACTCCTGGCTAATGACAAGCAATGTGATCTAATGAGAAGGTGAGATACATTTCTACAGGAAAAAAAGGATCTCTGACAGTTCTGTGCTTAAAGGACATGTACTTCACTGCTAAGGAAGAGAACATTACAGAGAGATCCCTTGCCCTAACCCAGTGGTTCTCAACTCCGGTACTCGGGACCCACAAACAGGCCAGATTTTAAGTATTACCTTGGGGAGATGCAGACTAGAATACTGCAATCACTGAGCAGCAAATGAGATCACCTGGGATGTATTTCAGCTATCTTGCAAACCTGGCCTGTTAGTGGGTCCTGAGGACAGGAGTTGAGAACCACTACCCTAACCAAAGATGCATTCTCTCACATTACAAAAGTATAATAATTTTATGGTAAAAAAAAATAAAAAAAAAATCTTCAGTTCAGGGATTCTACATGGATGAACTGAATTCAGGTCAACTAGACTGAAGCAAGCATTTGCAGAAAATCTGCTTTAGGCCTGATTCACATCGATGCATTTTTAGTGCTTTTTGCACTTTGCAGATTTGCGCTACAGAACTTGTTCCATAGAAGACCATGTTAAATGGACTGTAGTGCAAATCTGCAAAGTGCAAAAAGCACTAAAAATGCATAGGTGTGAATCAGATCTACCTAAAGCAAATTATTTTTTATATATATACAAAAATTGGCGAAGGAATAGAATCTCTGTCATAAGTAAATTATATGGCCTGAAGGAAGTAGAAGGCCATTTAAAAATGTACCCTGTGTGTCATGTCTGTATGTGATAGTATAGATGTATTAGGCTCCTTTCACACCAGCGGAGACCGTTTTGACGGGCTCCGCTGCTCAGCGGGGATCCATCCGTTTATCCCCACCGGCGGATGACAGGACAGTCTCTGCACGGACCTGTCAGAGCTCCATTCTCCTCTATGGAGGATCGGATGAACACGGACCGTCTGTCTGTGTTCATACAATCCGCGGATGGAAAATAGGGTTTCCATCCGTCTGTGTTTAGCGGAGCGGATTGGATGTCAGCGGACATGTCACCGCTGACATCCGTCGCTCCATTGAGGACAATGGAGCGTCCGTTCAGGTCTGCCTAAAAAACTGACAGGTGGACCTGAATGGTCCGCTGGTGTGAAAGGATCCTTAAGGGTAAAAATAACGGATAAAGGGATTTTGTATATATGCAATGTATTTTGCAATAATAATAATTAAAAAATAAATAAATGATTAAAAAAATGAAAAAGACAAAAGCTTAAAGAACATTGTTGATGTTAATGCTTACAATGCCTGGGGGAAAAAAAACCTCAGTCAGGTTTTCACTGTTGTCTGTGTTCCTGATGGGGAACGTCATGTTATTTGTCCTGCTGTCCAGTGTCAGTGGGAATGAAAACCAAAGAGTTCTGTACAGAACACCTCCAGGTAGCCATATTACATTGCATTTTACAGAAAATTGCAGAGCTACAGATTGAAAAGGGGGGGGGGGGGTAATTTTTAATAACATCCAATTACAATATGACTTCAGTCGCAATTGTATACGGTATATTATTATATATTTTTTCCCCCACTAAAGTGGAGTTACCCTTTAAAGTGAAAGCAAATGACAAAACCTAACTAACTCTAATCTTACTCTCAGCCACACTCTAAGTCTAATCTATCTAACCCTGTAAAGAAAAGATCACTATACTTGCTTGATCTGCAGTCGCTTTGGTCCGGTCCCACACTGAGCTGTCAGCGGCGTTTTCTCTGTGGAGGGGGGTGCAGAGGAGGCAGCAGAAGCCGACAATTAAAGCCACATAAGTAACTCTTTGGGTGATGTCACTTTCCAGCTGTTGTCGGCTTTCTCCTGCATACAGAAGGCGCTGCTGGAGACCGGACTAGAGTGGCTGCAGAATAGGCAAGTATAGCGATTTATTCTTTACAGGGCTAGATAAATTAGACCTCTTTCACACTGAAGCGTTGCTGAAAAAAACGCTAAAGCACTGGTCGTCTTTGCGGTGCTTTAGTGGCGCTTTTAAAGGTCACGTGACCTTAAAAACCCAACACAGACCTGCTTTGTGGCGCTTTGGAATTACTGCCCATTCATTTCAATGCGCAGGGGCATTTTGGAGCACTATTTGTAGCGCTTCAAACCCACCCCAAAGATGCTTGCAGGACTTTTTTGACGACCCTGCAAGCGCACCGCCCCAGTGTGAAAGCACCCATTGAAATCAATGGTAGGCGCTTTTCAGGTGCTATTTTAGCGCTAAAACATCTGAAAAACGCCTCAGTGTGAAAGGGGTATTAGTTAGGTTTTGCCATCACTTCCTCTTTAACGTTTTTTATTTCTGCTAAATGGGGCAACCAAAACAGTTATTAGCTTTTACAATGTCTAATAGTTCTTCATAAATCATACTTGTTATTATGTTCTTTTACTCATGTAACCCCATAGAAATCTGTGCAGCACTGGTCTATGTTTATTACACCAACATAACCACCTAATTGATTACGTCTGTGGAAAGATCTATAGGAACTTGGCAAAAATCTCCTAATTGAAGCCTTCCCTTTAATTGCTCTGACCTGTCCTGCTTTAAATGTTAAAGATTATATTGCAAATATCATAATAGGAAAGCAAGTGGATTAATCCTTTAGACAAGAGTTCATATTATAGGATACCCCCAGAGAACATCGTTTCAACTATCAAACTTGAACTTGACAATTTATGTAATGCACATTTTATGCATCACTAGCTATTTAGGAAAGTATTCAATCCTTTAAATAAAAGCAGAGAAGTGATTTTGTGGTAGTAACCTAGACTTTAGTGTCAAATATATATAGGGTTAAAAAAAAAAAGAAAAAAAACCCCCTGATAATTAATGCATTTAAAACATACAGCAAGATTCCCCACATTTTTTTAGCCTTTTCTATTCTTGTGAATGAACAGCGCAATCCCTGGCAGTTTACTTTCTTCCTTCTGTGCAAATTATCTACTACTTAATGTTGTCTAGTTAGGACAGTGGTCACCAAAACTGCGGCCCGGGGCCGTAAGTGGCCCTTTGCTTGCTTTTATCTGGCCCTTGGGGCACTATTTCATTCACTGACACCAATAAAGGGCACAATTTCTCCCAATAACATCAACGATGGGGCACAATTCCTACCAATGACATCAATAATGGGGCACAATTCTTTCCAAGTACACCAACATTGGGGCCCAATGACACTAATGGTGGGGCGCAGTTCCTTCCACTGATGAGCCACAATTCCTCCTACTGACCCCAGTCATGGGAGACTGTTTACTCCCACTGATGCTGGGACATTTTGTACTCCAAATGGGCAGAGTCCAGCCTCCTTATAGTCTGAAGGACAGTTAGCTGGCCCTTTGTTTACAAAGTTTGGAGACCCCTGATTTAGGAGGATCAGAAGGTCTTCAGCCTTTTATCGTTACTGTGAATGTTCTGGAGCTCTTTTTGCTTCTCCCATTAACGTTGATTCACCAGAATATTTGACTGTATTGCAGAAACTGAGATAGGTATCCAAGTATTAATCCAGAACAATCTAGGAGTACTAACCTTCAGATTATTATTCACCCTCTGCATCTTTACAATCATTGAAGACTTGCACATATCCAGTAATAGCCCATTCTCTTTATATATACCCATAAAATGAGAATAGTTCCTACAGGAATCCTGCTTCAGGTAGCATTGCCTGGTGGATATTTCTTATTTTGTGACAACTTAGAGCTGTAATCAGTCCAACTCTCCAGACTCTGCACTGTGGGCTGAATTTTTACAAGCATTTATTCAGTGCCAACAATGTATGAATGCTGTACATTCACATTAGTCCGTGCTGTTCAAAATCGTGCATACGAACGATCGATATCGCGTACGACCTGTTGTATGCGATCGTCGAACCGTGTGTACGAGGCTTTAAACAAACTATTCAGATGACTAATATAGGACTAAAAATAACATGGCATTTTAGTCAAAAAGACTGACTAAAAATAAATTGAAATCATTACATTTTATTCGACTAAAATCTATTGTGTTCAGTTAAATTTGAATGCATTATTTAAGCATTTCTCTAGAATTTCAAAACTCATTACTCACTGGAGTAAAAAAAAATCAAACAACATGTTATTATTTATGATATTAAAGTTTGAACATGCACTACAGACACAGATTTAGCCATTGTGATATAGAATTTATATATCACAATGGCTAAATCTGTGTCTGTAGTGCATGTTCAAACTTTAATATCATAAATAATAACATGTTATTTGATTTTTTTTACTCCAGGAGTATAGAATACGTTTGGAAATTCTAGAGAAATGTTTAAATAATGCATTGCAATTTATCTAAACCCAATAGATTTTAGTTGAGTAAAATGTACTGGAGATTTTAGTCGACAAAAACAAACAATTCAGATGACTAAAATGCGGCTAAAACTAAAATGACATTTTAAGTAAAAGACTATGACTAAAACTAAATTGAAATTTGATATCACAATTAACACTGCTGGGGAGATTTCTCCCCACTGAGAACATGGAAAGCAATAAAACTTTACAGAGGTTGCAACCTTTCCACACTGTGAAAAGAAAAATATTGACTAGAGTGGAATGTAATGATTTGAGAGTTGTTCCCACCACGTCCACTGAGATGCGCTAATCAGCATTGATCTATGGAAGGCTGTTGAGTTCTATTATGCATAGAGTTGAGTGAAGTATCATTTTGTGACATATCAATAAAGTAAAGCAAAACAAAAATAAAATGTAACAGCACACATGCATTATATGGAGCATGATTGGTGTGAAAAGGCCCTTAAAAATCATGTTTTATGTAGATTGTAATCCTATATGTACATGGGGACAGCCATATTTGCTCACTGCATAAGTAGACTCTTCTCTCAATACCAGTATATGGATATCCTGAACCCTGAAAACAATGCACACATTATGAGACTTCGATCTTATCTCATCAGCTGTTCAACTCACCACTCCCTCACCAGCTACACAAGCTTTTCTGCATAGATGTCAATGTATCTCTATGAACAAAGCTTTTATCCACAAATAGAGATGGTTAGAACACATAGGACATTTGCAGTGAAAGGGAAATGAATGGGAATATTTCTTTCCAGAGTGTTTCGGAATATCCCTACCTGTCCTCACTCTCAATGTGTTGGAATGACAAGTCCATTTGTCCATGGGTATAAATTAAAGCGCTTGTTAACCCCAAAAAAAAAGATCCTGTTCCTTTAGAGCATGTTATACAGCGCAGTGCTTGTGCTGGGTCATTTGGCCTCCTGTAATACCTGTCTGATCCTGCCTGGATATACTCTCCCCCTTGTACGCTGACCATGGTATATCAGGGCTTCTGAGCTCTGACACCATTGTCAGCGTACGTGCCTCCTTCATCCACAGCCTACTATCTGCCTCCTCTGTGCTCTCTCTCCCCCCTCACTCCCTGCCTGTTAGCTCGTGACAGTGCCTGCCCCCTCAACTCCTGCTGCTCAAATAACTTTCACATCTTCATACCATCCCCTCTGTGTTCTAATCCTGTGTCCCCCGATGTGAGCGATTTATAAAAATAAGCCAAGTGATCACATGATCGGCCAGCTTTCTCTCTCCTCCTCTTCTCCCGAGTGATGTCAGCGGGAAAATCTCGCTTGAGAAATCTTCAAAAAGGTGCCAAAGTGCTCCACACGTGTGGGGAGAAACCCCTAAGGAATCCTACTCACCACAACACAACGACCCCCAGCTTTTCAGTCTGGGGATCAGGTAAGGCTGTATGTAATCAGACACCGGCTAACTGGACACCTCCAAGGTTTAAAACTCAGATGATAGCCAATATCCCATATGTTGTGGAAAAAGAGAAGAAGGGAATCCAGAATAGTGAAGTACCGTCTGGCTAATGGCTTTATTACACAAGAAATACAAAATACTCACGAGAAGAAACTTTTAAAATCGCTTTGTGCATAAAAGACAATGTACGAACGCCGTTCTCGAGTAGGATACCTTAGGGGTTTCTCCCCACACGTGTGGAGCACTTTGGCACCTTTTTAAATGCTTGCTTCTGTTTCCCACTGCATCGTACATATTTATAATATCAAAAGCCAATCGTCAGAATAAAACCACTTCACAAATGCCAGGGTGGTCAGATCCTGAAAAATACTGTAGGTACTGAGATGTCCTTGAGAAACCAAAGAAAATGCTAGATGACAGAATCTTTTTGGGGTTGATTGACCCTCTATATTACTAGTTTTCAGCTTGATGTATCTGTAAAAAGCAAGAGTCAGAGCCTCCAGACCTTGGCTTCAATTTTTAAAATTGTTTATGACAGCTTGACAAAGGAAAAAGTAGAAATAACAGGAATAAAGGCTAAAATATTAACAATATAGGGCAATTATACCCTCCTGTGTTGCTACTGGATGTATTCCAGAAAGCCACTCTTCTATTAAACACTAATCTTCACCTTCGCTCAGCACAGAAAGCCAAAAGGAGATGTGAAAAGCAGCAGCTGGCTGGAGCTAACAATATATCAGTAATAAAACAGGAGATAGTAGTTGTGCTCTAGCTGCAAAGTAGGACATACTGCACATGAACCATCTTACTATGCTGCATAGAGCCTTAAAAGACCCTTAGAGGTATTAAATCCAAAAACAAAAATGTATTATATTGCAACTTCCAATTTATAGATGTGCTGGCTGCAGTTGTTTTAGGTAGGGTCCCATAAGAAATCAGAGATTCACAATTGGATAAAGCTCTATTTTTAAGTGTCTATGTATGTTTTTAATAGAGTTTTGTTAACCACTTGCTGACCGTGTAACGTAGTTACACGGCCGCAAGTGGCACCCATTGTTCTGGGAGGACGTTATAACACGTCCTCCCAGAATCGCGCTCCCGCGCACCCCCTGGGAGCATCCATGACCGCCGGGTCTATGAGACCCGGCGCATCACGGTAAATGGCCGCTTGGAGCGGCTGTATACCACGTGATCGCTCCGTCAAATGACGAAGCATCACATGTAAACAAGCCGGCGGAAGTGCCGGCTTGTCTCTCCCCTCTCCGCACCGATCGGTGCAGTGTGACAGGAGAGGGGGGAGAGAGGAGATGCAGCGGTGCTGTGGGCAGGATCTGAAGTGCCCACAGCACCGCTGTGTGCCAGGCAGGGACCCCCATCCAGCTTCACCCATGCCCACATCCATGCCCACCCGTCACCCATGAATCCATGCCCACCCATCACCCATGCTCACCCATCCGTCACCCATGAATCCATGCCCACACATCACCCATGCATCCATGCTCACCCATCCGTCACCCATACATCCGCGCTCACCCATCCGTCTCCCATGCATCCGTGCCCACCCATCCGTCACCCATGCGTCCGTGCTCACTCATACGTCACCCATGCATCCGTGCTCACCCATCCGTCACCCATCCGTCCGTGCTCACTCATCCATCACCCATGCGTCCGTGCTCACCCATCTGTCACCCATGCATCCATGGTCACCCATGCGTCCGTGCTCACCCATCCGTCACCCATGCATCCGTGCTCACCCATCCATCCGTGCTCACTCATCGTCACCCATCCATCAGAGATTAGAGAATCAAGAAATGAGATAGGCCATCAGTGTATCAGGTGTGATCAATATTCAGTGATTGGCACCATAGCTTGTAGACTCTATAACTTTCACAAAGACCAAATAATATCCACTAATTTGGGTTATTTTTACCAAAGATATGTAGCAGTATAAATTCTGGCCAAAATTTAAGAAGAAAAGTTGCTAATTTGCAAAATGATATAACAGAAATAAAGAAAAATGCATTTCCTGGTGCATCATGGCAGCATACACATGGGTTGTGGCTCCGCCCCCACAACATGATAGGACTGGTTAACTATAAATGAAAGACAGACCCGGCTCACAGCATTCTCCTTCTTTTCCTCACCTGATCAGGACTGGAGTCGCGAGGTATCCCTTACCGCTTGTCGCCCCAGCCAAGTTCAGCCTCTCTTGGGAAGTCCTTCCTGTACAGTCTCTAAATGAGCTATATGGTTGGAGCCCCATTCTGGTGGTCTGGGGGGCATATTTCAGCTTCTCCTGGGTGGATGTCCTTCCTGTACAGTCTATAAATGAGCTATATGGTTGGAACCCTGGGTGGATGTCATTCCTGTACAGTCTCTAAATGAGCGATATGGTTGGAGCCCGATGCTGGTGGTGCAGGCCTCTCAAAGAAAGCTTTAAACAAGCTTTGACGTAAGTGACAGCGTTTCCCTTTGCTTTCCATATGCTTTTAACTTCTTTTCTCTGTTTTGTGGGCGTTTGCCATTTCTAAGATGGCTGCAGCAGTGTAAGTTCACTCTCAGCATGAGAGGCAGGAAGTGATGCGGTCTCTGTGACCAGTTTCCTGGCTAGAACTTCACCAAGATGATGATCTGAGCATGCTCAGGCACTGATCTCAGTAATAGCAAAATGTGACAGTTTTAAATGGTTTTATGACATTTTTGGGCAACACATGGTGAAGCTCTCTACTCATGCATGCTGGATGCTTATGTGCTCATTGTTTGCAGGTATGTTTTCCCTTTGTATGGCATTCATCTGGACTTTTCCTATCTCTTTCTCAGTATTGCTCTGGGATCAGTGTACTCTTTATGGCATTCACCTGGGCTCTTCCTATCCCCTTCTCAATGCTTGCTCTGGGATCACTGTGCTATGCTGTTTTTTAATTTAAGTCTGCTGCTTGCTCTGTTTTTATGGGGAACGCTGTCCAGTCAGACCACCCATTGCGTTTAAGGTAAAGGGATTAGGTAAGTAGTGAAGATTGAGAAAAAGAGAGCTAATATCCATAGTCCTGTAAGGACCACAAGATGGAGGGAGCCTTCTAAAGGTCAAGGCAAGTCACCATCTAAAGAACAGACATCCAGGCAATGTTGATTAAGGTCACCGTCTTACCACCTTGTCATTTCTCCCCATTTACAAACATCACAAGTTACCAGCCCTAATAGGTGCTGCATTTGTGGTAGAAAGTCATTGCCTGCCAAGCTAGTATGTCAAATATGCCTGGAACAAGCAGGATACAGCCCTGCAAGGACCTCAAGGTGAAGGTAGCCTTCTAAAAGCCAGAACAATCACCATTTAGGCACAGACATCCAGGCAACATTGACCAAGGTAATCATCTCACCTCTCATTATTATTGCTCCCTGTTTACAAACCTCACAGTTTACCAGCCCTAATGGTGGCTGCATTTGTGGTGGAGAGTCATTGTTTGACAAGCTAGTATGTCAAGTCCGCTTGGAGGAAGCGACAACTGACAAATAAGGGGATGTCTGGAAAGTAGCTGCCTTGATTAACCCCTTCCTTACCGGGCCATTTCTGACACTCCTCTCCTACATGTAAAAATCATCATTTTTTTGCTAGAAAAATACTCAGAACCCCCAAACATTATATATGTTTTTTTAGCAGGTACTCTAGGGAATAAAATGGCAATCATTGCAACTTTTTATATCACATGATATTTGCGCAGGAATTTTTCAAACGCGTTTTTTTTGGAAAAGAAACAGTTTAGTGAATTAAAAAAATACAAAACAGTAAAGTTAGCCCAATTTTTTTGTATGTTGTAAAAGAGGATGTTATGCCGAGTAAATTGATACCCAACATGTCATGCTTTAACATTGCGAACACTCGTGAAATTGCGCCAAACTTTGGTACTTAAAAATCTCCATAGGCGACGCTTTAAAATTTTTTTTTCAAACCGCGTTAAAGTGCTCACAAGCGTTACAATTTCGTACTGTACAACCCATAGTTAAATGAGCCGTATTGTAGGAGAAAATGTTGTATGTTTTTTTAACCCGATTGAAATGACAAAAC
>BLSH010234112.1:359110-377731 GCA_018402905.1 Glandirana rugosa | reverse complement strand
CCCCCCCCCCCCCCCCCCGTGTATGTAAACATAGCCACCCTTTCCTGCTTGCTCTTGAGATGGACTACATACCTACCAGGAGACACATTCAGCTCTATGGGAATTGCAGTACAAATAGAGCGGAGCATATAACCAGAAATAATGGCACTGTTCGCTCTACAATAGCAGAAGTGAGGTGCATCAATGGAGGCTAGGGAGCGTACACAGAACAAAAAAAAGAGGCCTGAGAACAATGGTATGAGACTTTCTAAACAAAAAATAAACAAAACAAATATGGTATACTTGATATTTTAAAACAACTGATGTAATAAAAACAGTGTTACTTTTCATCTATTGAATGCAGCCAAATCATTAATACCCAGATTTTAGAAACAATCCACATGTCCTACTCTCCTAGATTGGACCATGGAGGGTGAACGCTGGATTCATACGGTCAAAGATCAGCAAGACAAGTTTAAAGACACATGGTTAGGTTGGATGCGCTATTCTTCAGAGATTTCCACAGACTAAATGCCATTACTGTACGGCACTCAAGCAATAACCGAATTGCTACATGTACTCCCCACAGATGCACCTGTTGCTTCTTAATTGGCTCAGAGTGATCCAAGCTGTTTTTCATATTTCCCCCAATTGGTGCTATTTTCCCTTCACTCTTCTCCTTTTGTTTCTCTCCCTGTCACCCATGGCGTGTAGGTCAATTTGAAGAAGTCTGTGCTGGGTTTACATTCCATATGCCCCAGGTGGGTGTGGATACACTTGTGTGCTCACTTAATGTGAGGTGACTTGGTTGTCCCATATCTGTCCTGGCATGCCCGTGTTGACAATGGTGCGGGGTTGAGCGGGACATTGAGGCTCTCCTCTTTTGGGTGCTCTTTGTCTATCCTGCCTACCTGGGGTTTTTCTTTTCTTTGCACCGAATTTAATGTACCCGCTACCAGTATGTTACCTAACCTCTGAATGTACTTCTTTTTTTGTACAGATTTGTGGCTGATTTTGTCTTGCTTTGTTTTTGCACCTTACTATTTGTACCTTTGTTTGTACTTGTTATACGTATTTTGTAAAATCTAATAAAACTTTATTATATAAAAAAAAAACCTGATGTAAAAAAAATATTGGAGTTCAGTGTCACTTTAATTGCATAATTATGTATAATTAGGAGAATACGCCACTACTTTATGGCTCTGGTCGTACTCAAAGTGTTCTATGGGCATGCATCAGTAGCAGATAGTTTGCTCTGATCAATCACATTACAGTTTAGTGTAATACCTCTTTGCCATGTCTCCCCGTTCACCGCAAAAAACACCCCAACAGACCACTTCTACTGCAATAGGCAGTATCCTTAATATTGTTTCGTGTTTGTCCATTATGGTCCTTAATGAATAAAATAACCTAGACATCAACACAATAAGATTTGTTCTGTTGCCATAGCAACACAGGCCTATTAAAAAAAAAAAAAAAAAAAGAATAAGATAGAATCAAGCCAACCATGGAGATGAAAAATGTAGTCCGTAATAACAAAGAAGCTGTATAGGTAAAACTGTTGTATATAACAGTCACATGAAACGAATCCGAGGGATGTTAAACTGCAGTCAGAAAGGTCAGCATCACAATTTGTCTGATGTCTTACAAATGCAAACTGCAAGGAAAAATCCTATCAAATGTTAACTGCTCTACTGCTGATCTGTAAAAGCATGCTCTGTCTGGTATAGTGCAATATTGGCAGGGCTGTCAGAATATCTTTGTGCTTACGGTACGCAGAGGACACTGTATACAGACATGTCTTAGAAAAACTAGAATGTAGTATTGGCGGTCTTTTACAGATGACCCCTATTGTTTTCCCCCTGGGCAAAAGCTTGTTGTGGAAAATTTTCCCCATGATCCACAGATATAAATCTGTACACTGTGCATGCATGTTTATAGGAGGGCCGGTTTTAAAAATGAAAGAGACTTTGTAAAGAAAAGAAATGATGTAGTTATATACAATATTAAATCCAAAAAGGTTATCTGTGCTTGGCTACCACCAATAGGTTTGATCGCATCCCCATCAACAATAATAGAATACAAGGGGTGCAGCGCCAAAAAATAAATTGAATAAACTTAATTAAAATGTCCTAAAAAGAACAGTCCATAAGAATCCTCTAGAGAATCTCCAGAATCTGGAGAAGAGAAGAGAGCGGGGAGGAGGCAGAGCAGGCGATGGCAGAGCGGGCAGACATGAGTATCGGCTGAGATCACACGGCGTACCATAGACTAGTACTCCAGGATTGGGGGGAAGAGTCACGCGGTCTGCACCGATCATTTGGAATATGTGCTTCCTGCCCCGGTATTGGGATATACATCTGCTGTGAGGAGTTGTAGTGGTGTCTACAGTGGGGGCTTGGCAATCCATCCCTCTTTCTTGGTGTCCATACATGTGTTCTTTGACCCATCTATAATCTGAGGGTCAATATATTCTGGAAAAGCAGGATTGCCCCTAAATGCACAGCAGTGATGAGTGTATTCACTAACCTTCTCACTTCAATTAGTGTGGGGACTCCATCATCCTTATCTCTAGTGTAGTCATATGAACTGTTTAGGACTTGAAGTGTATTCAATGTATTTTTTGGTGCTGCACCCTTTGTATTCATTTATATACAATTTTAGGGCAAGCTTTATGGGAAATCTCACATTTAAAGCAATTCTGCCAGCCATTTTAAACTATGAAATGTAAATGTTACTACAAAAGAAAGTGGCTTTCATAATAATATGCAAGTGTGACAACGCCGCACTTCCAACAGTCTGATCTCAAGGAATCGTAAAGAATGGTCTCCGCCACCTCTCCAGCCAGGCTAAGATTGCTACCTGCTGTTCCTTGAGATCGGCTCTTGGGAGTGCGGCGCTCCCACACTTGCACATACAAGCAACTTCTGGATGAGTACTAGAGATGCCGGCAGCCATTTCAGTGTGGATCACTGGAGGAGACATCTTGGTGCTTCAGAGAGGCGCTCCAAGTATTTCTAATGGGTCCCAGTTATATTAACATGCCCACATTCCACAAAGCTAGATGAAGAAAATAAAATGCTATAAAAAAAAGTTTATTGGGACTTTTCAGGTGCTACTCCGCACAACTTACAAAGAACATCCGTGCGTGTCTATTAAATATTTATATGTTAAGACATTGTATGGTGATTTTAACAATAGTATGATTATTAAATATATATAATGTTTGAATATTCTAATTAGCACCTGAAAAGTTCAGATAAACATTAAGTAATTTTTTTATTTTATGAAATCTAACAGTTGCTACCTTTATAAAACATAAATCCCTGATTTGTGCACCTCTATTATTTAGTTTGAGGTCTAGGTCAAGTCCTCTACACCTGCCACCTCCCTGTCCAATGAGAGCAATTATTGTAACAACTAGGGCATTCTTACTGAACAAGGTATGGGCTGGTCTGTGAAGCTTAACCTAAAAGTAAAGTGCAGTAGATGAAATAAATAGGGTCCAGAGCTGAAATCATATCAGAAGTCAAAAGAAGGGGATTCATGCAAGTTTAAGCTCCAAGGCTGTGCAAATGGATAAGAGGTCTCTACTAACACTTCACTGAGAAACATTTCCCCCAGCAGAGGGGGTCGTCGGACTTTTAAATTCTGTGGCAAAATAGAGCAACAGTGGCTAATGGTATAAGCTTCTTTCAAAAGCACCTCCCATGAAAATCATAAGAGAAGCAACTCTTGGAAGAAGGCAAAATAAATTTGCAACTGGGATAGAATACATTTCATTCTAATGTAAAGTTAAAGTGGTTCTCAACTTGTGACAACCACTTTAACCTACAGGTAAGCCTATAATAAGGCTTACCTGAAGGTACAATGCATATCTCCTAAACCTGTAGGTTTCAGGAGATATGCCGTGTACTAGTTGTTCCAATGTCATTTCGGCACATGCGCAGTGAAGAAATGGCCTCCGTGCCGTTTCTTCAGTGAGATCGTGCCGTGACTGGTGGCTCCTGCAGTGACGTCATGCAACTCCGGCCAGTCACAGAGCCGGAGTTGTGGCCCCGGAAGGAAGAGGGGCTGAAGATGGACGCTCCCTGCTTTGGGAACAGCGCTGGACATCACAGGCTTCGTTTGTAGGTAAGTGACACATAATGTGCTATGTGACTCATAGTAGCTCATTATGTTTCTACTTTGCAGGGGAATATAGAGGAAGTAAACCCCATCAGGGTTTACTTCCTCTTTAAATGAACACAATGGCTTCCTGTTTTCACAAGTTCTTACCATTTAGGTTACAAATAGCCCATTTAAATCCTAAAATCTTGCTACAAATAAGAACAATTTGAGAAGTTACAAGAGAAAACAGCTGATACAAGATCTCATCTGTGACCGGAGGTGATAGCTGCTTCTGTCATTGTAATCACTTAGAAGCACAGTGATTGCTGCCCTGTGGTGCTAGTTAGTTCTGGCATTCTTGATGGTGCTTCAACCCAAATGTATTCAGTAAGATCCTGAACACGAGGAGATTGTAGAGGGATGTTACATGGATTTAACCTGAATAAGACACTGAGCCAGCTTACACACACTAAATTCCTAGCAGAGACCTTATTTTGTTAGTATAGTAAGAGTAAGCCAGAATATAATTTTTTTTGCTACCCCCCAGCCCCAACAATATGATGATTGCTAGTTGATACTGGACTTAAATGGGAATTTAATAGGATTTGAATGATTACTGAATATTTATAAACTGTGGAAGCTAGGTCCAAAATAATTAAATTCTAGTGAAAAGCCAAGGACTATTCACTAGTACTTTCTGTAGGCTCCCTACAGCCAATCTTTCCATCATGACTGGCTTTACCATGATTTATCCCATGCTACGTATTGGTATGGCGGTGGTCATCTTTGTAGAGAAGGAGGAATTTGCTTCCTTATGTCTGATCTCCCCCCGGATGACTAGTGATCTAATGCTGAATAGCTAAGGAATGGTGAACCAATGACTGGTGGGATGATTGATCAATAAGATTCCAGTTTCCCCTCAAGTGGGTCTTCAGAAAAAACATGAGCAGTGTAGTAAACATCACCAACTATCACTACAGTGATCAGAGAGAAGCTCCACATTTCTATAGAATAGCTGTAAGAGGCAGGAGTGGGCAGGCAGTGCCTTCGTCTTCACACTACAAACCTGGACTATGTCACTTGAGGAACAGATAACTTTACTAGATATTTCCTATAGCAGACCAGGGGCATAACGATAGGGGTTGCAATTGCAACCAGGCCCCATGGTGCAGGGGGCCTGTGTGCCTCCCTTGTAAACCTAAATAGGAGGGATGCCGGGGGTGGCATTTAGAGGAACCAATCTATTCCATTTTACTCTATCCAGTCTTCTGCTGTTCCCATCGTCCCTGTGTGCTTCCCTGGTCCCCTCCACAGAAATGATGTCTTCCCTCTCCTCTCTCCTGCCAGCTGCTGTAGAAGATGTGTCATGATGGAGAGATGGGAACGGGTCTGTAAATTTGTCATTTACCGGCTCCTTCCTTTTCTGAATGAACACAGTCAGTGATTGGTATCAATTGGTTCATTCATAACTGGAGCATAGTCAACTGTTTTTACTATACTTCCATTTCTGAATGAATGGGAGGCTTGGTGCACAGCTATTCCTGTCCATTCATTCTGAGCGGCTGAGGATACACAGATGGAGATTGAGGACTGAGGTTGGTTTAGACCCTTGATATCTCATCAAATCCCCCCAACAGAGCTCCTAAAATAAATTGTAAAAAATTGTAAAAGAAATAAAATGAAATGGTAAAAAAATAATAAAATTAAAATAAAAATTGAAAACTACCGACACCAGTGAGGGAACGATCAGGATTGCAAAGGTTGCAAATGTGACCGGGCCCTGGCATTTCACCACCATGGGAAGGCCGAAGATGGTAAAAAGGAGGCCTGCTGCAGAACTTGTGTAAAGGCCCCGCTGCCGTACGGTAATAAAGGAACCCGCGATAGGAGTAAAGGGCCCCAGGATCAGTGGGAAGGGCCCTGGCCAGGGGTCCCTTCATAATTTCTTGCACCGGGGCCCTGAAGGTTCTAGTTACGCCTCTGTAGCAGACAAAACTTTTTGAAAATTGGCCCTCCTTAAGGAAAATATCATAGCCTGTGACAGAGCTACATTTTTAATCAGTTTAGAGACTATGTCCCTAATAGTTCTCAAAGACATTGGCAAGGGACGGGTAGGTGGGATTCTGAATGTCCACAATCCTAATTTTTTGGGAGTAAATTATAACAAAAAAGGCCCAGAGGAACAAACATTCTGATGAAATTCTCGGGGTTACATTAAAAATTCCATTAAAGTTTTAATTTTGGGACCTCAATGCCTCATCAGGCTTTTGAAGCCCTCTAGTGTATGCTCCATGGGAAATATACAGAAAGATGTGGCCACTGATAAAAAAAACCTGTGTGTTTTTCAGGTGGCCCCACTATAAGCCACAGCTACATCAGGGTCAAGGGGGATTTTGACATCAGGTAACCATCAACAATGGACCAAACCTTGCCCCACTGAACTTAGAGAAAATAAATCATATTTCTAGGACTTCACTTCCCTTTAGGCACTGAAGGCCTTTGCCTATAGGTGACAGAGGCCAGGGGGCGAGTTTCCCTGTGTAGTTATTAAGCACTTACGCATTCCCTTTAACCACCGAAATACAGCCAAATTTAATGAGCTTTTATATACACTATTATAATATTCTTAGACAAGCTAGGCCTCTTTCTTATGAATGCTTAATCTAGATCCCTCTGTCAGTTTTTCAGATGAATCCAGACTGAACCACAATGTAGGTCTATAAATGGACAATGTAAACAGATGATCATCCATTTACATCAGCCTACATCTGTATCCATTCAGGTCCATTTTTTAAAACCAGGAATAAGGATGCTTCCTTTTCTGTTTAGATGGATCTGAACTGACATAAATAGATGCCTTCCGTGTACTTCCATTTCATCTATGTCCATTTGTAGGCAAAAAAAACATTTTTTTTGTTCATAGTTTTGTCACCTCCGATTGGTCTCTGCAACAACGGATGGAAAAAGAGATGTAGACTGATCTAAACTGAACGGAAGTACAAATCGATGTAAACTGAGGTAAACGCTGAGGTTGGCCTTAATGGTTTATGCTTTTTTTTTGGCCTGGAGATTCTAAATCTAAATTTCCACCGCAGGAAGACATATGATGCAAGGTTCATCCCCGTATTTTAAAGGCACTTTATTCTTTTTTGGACAGTTTTGGCAGGTTCTAAGATTAGAAAAAACAAAACAAAAAAAACCCTTGCTACACATCTTTCAGTGTCTTCTTCTGGAGACAAGCTTCCCTTTTTTTTATGAAAACCAGTCCTAATGTGGTTTACATGGGCAAATATTTTAATTGTAAGTGGTTATAACAAAATGTTCAGACTTGATTATAAGAAAAACAAAACAATTAATCAAATAACTAAATTCTTTTGATTGCCAAAAGACAGAACCAAACTGTAACAGTTTTCTATTATCTAGGAGAAGGTAGCTCTTTCCATTAAGATGTTTTCCATGAGAATAAACGCATGAAGGGATTCTTCAAACATTCCACAGCACAGCCAAGCTTTCAATCCACAATGTGAGGCTTGCATGAACAAAAAAGACATTAAAAGCCATATTTATTCACCTCATTATTTCACTTTTCTGATTTTTTTAATCTCTGTGCACTGGCTACCACCCACAAAAAATTGATTGCAGGTGAAACAGAATTATTGTTTCACATTGTAATGTACCTGGCAAAGCAGAAACCGCTCCGAAAGGTCAGCCCTGTCTCAAAACGGATATGTCAGCTTGGCAAATCAAGTAAAAATAAAACCTTTAGCCTTGAAATTCACACAGGGAGCATAGCTTTCTTTAATTTATCGAATGATTCTACACCAGTTAAATCCCATCTCCTTTATTGGTAATATAGTGATTTGGGAGCCTCGTGTGCTTGCAGAGGTGAGAAAAGTCAGAACTAGGCCAGGTCTATCTGACAAGTCATAGAGCCATGAAGTGATGCGGATATCACATATAACTATACATGTTATGCTACTACAGGTACACTTGAATGTGGCATTATATCCAATTGTTGGATTTCAGCTACATAAAGGCATACAAGGCCCTGCATAAAAGGTAAATTTGGTCTCAAAGATGGCTAAAATCAGTTTTAGGTGCCCATTAACCAAACGGTGAGAAAAAGAAAATGAATTACTGACTTTATGTCATTTTTCTGGTGCATTGTCCTCCGAGACCACTCTTTTTCTTCTTCTCTTCCCACTTTCCCCTCATTTTCTTTTTTTCCCTGCATCTTCAACCCCCTCCTATCTTGGTAAGTATTCTTCATCCTATATCTCAGTTGACTGACACTCCTCCGGTTCAATAACCAAGAACATGTCATAGATCAGAGGCCTTCTCCACGGTTCCTGAGGTTCGGCCTCCCTAGTTCTTTTTTGTTACTGCCAATAACTATGTTTTACCTTTTGGGAACATTTGCGCATCGCATTTATAAAATGAATCGGTTTCATTATTCCATATTTTACTTATTTTAACTTTATTTTATTCTATTGTATTTTGGAGCCATTTTCTGAGTTCTGTTGTGCACTCAATAATTGCCTCAATCAGTTGCATCTGTATATTCTTACAATGCCTTAATATAAATCTTTGTAAAAAAAAAAAAAAACTACCCCATGGACTGACCCAAGGACTGCTCCCCAAGGATAAAATGTCTCTACAGATGTTGGGAATGGTTCTGCATGCTCAAACATCCGATGAGCAACTAATTTAACTAGTCACTGATAACGAACATCAATTTTCAATGAAGCAACTTTCTGTTCTTAATTACACTCATAAATCACCTAGAATGTTCTAATTAAGCAGATGCAGACGTGACTTCAACAAAACGGAAGCAATACGTTTTAATAATGGTGCAGGCGCAACTCTTTAAAGTTTGGAGCGTTCTAAGAAGTTTAATAGACATTTCTATCTGTTAGAGGCTTCACACAATGAACACTATCAACAAATGAATGAATGGACCTTAGTGAAAGCACATTTTATTTAGGCATTATCATACATGAAAATGTTGACCAGGGATCAATAGAAAATAGGCTGTGTTCAGAACTTCTGTCAGGTTTTTTTTTTGCTGCCCTGAGCTCCTTTTTCCCCATGTTTTGTTCTTGTGACTACAGGGAAAATTAATATTTCATGGTTGCCACCAACATGGGAGTAGAGGGGGCATCTGATCAAGAGAAATCCCTCTTTTTCTGGAAGATTTCTGTAAACCCTCTGTTTCTCACCTTAATGCATTCTATGCATTAAGGTGAAAAACCTTCTGTAATCAACCAGCCCCCCCAGAGCCCCCCTTTTACTTACCTGAACCCGATCGTTCCAGTGACGGGGATGAGCCCAGCAGCTCCAGCCGCTGTCTCGGGTCCTCATTGGATAGATTGATAGCAGCAGGAGCCAGTGGCTCCCGCTGCTGTCAATCAAATCCAGTGAAACGGGAGCGGGGCCGATTCCTGTTGTGTCAATGGATGCAGGAACAATCAAAACTTGCTTGTTTACTGATAATAGTAAAAGGTCATTCAGAACTGTGGATCTGCGTAAAGTATCTGTGGCTTCTTGTATACATGCAGGGCATTGGCAGATACATTACACAGAGCCAAAGCTCTGAGTGATCTTTACTATTCTCAAAGAACAAACAGGAGAAAAAACAAAAATGAAGGCGCACACACCTAATGCATTACCAAAGATATTAAATAGAATAAAAACCTATAAAAAGTGGGTACTCACAGAGTAGCAACTCTCAAAAAAGCCATGCAGCAAAACAATGTTACTGGTGCGGATACAGCAAGGGGTAATTGATGAAAGCTCACGCGTTTCGGGGGCATACCCCCTTCCTCAGAGCGGATTCCAGCGCTTTATATAAGACCGCGATTGAATGAATAATCAAATTAATGGATAAGTTAATTGGATAATTAATTATTTGGTACATAATTGATGAATTGAGAAAAAAAAAAAAAAAACGCCTCTCACTATTAATATGCAATAAATATATAAAAATGAATTGTTAATAAAATTATTAATTATATACCATTGCAGCATTACAATTAATGAGTGACGTCAAAAAATACTTTTGTATAAAAATGAATGATGACTCACCACAGCCACATCCACCATAATGGCTGCAACAACGGTAGGTAAACATAAGGTCCTAGAGGGAGGATTAGGACACAGGGACACAATCACAAACGGACCCGGAAGTGCTGGAAGTCCCTACACTGCACACCACCCGGACTCCACCTGCCAGACCTGAGCCACCCTGGGGGAGATTGAAACAAGGCTCAACTCCTCCAAAGGTGTCCAACCCCCTCGCACCGCACCTGTCACGGGGGGGGCAATGCTCCCACCCCTTTGGAACAAGCAAAGCGGTGCTCAGGGAAATCCATCCTCCCGAGACACCCGAGAGGAGACAGATGACGTCACACCCGGAAGTGTCGGGCTGTGTCCCCACTAGGGGAAACAGTACAAATCATAGTTCATAAAAGCGCTGGGTGGGCAGTACCAGAGTGCAGGACACCATTTAATTTCATAACAGGTTATACAACACAATATTTATGCTGGTGATCTTGCAAATAAAAAACTTGGATAAGACTTAAATTCAAAGGTGATCATCTAAATACATCATAGCAGTAATTAATAGAAATTGAGTTGCAAAAATCTAGATTGATGACATTAAAAATAATAATAGAACACATATAATGGATATAAAAATATACATACACACATATATATATATATATATATGTATAAAAAAAAAAATTATATATATATATATATATATATATATATATATATTTAAATATTGCCCATCCCCAAATTGGAACACAAAAGTCACCCAGCAGCACTACACCACAATCTCAATTAAATTGTAAAGATATCAGAACAGTATAAAAGTGTTGCTCTAGGTTATATCACAAAAATCAATGTGTTAGCAGTGATTAAAATAAATCTTATAAGAAATCAATCAGTATAAGTCCTTTGAAGTAGCCACGTGCTTGAAACAGAGATCAGACAAATTTTCAGTGCTTAAGGTTATCTTCCACCAAAATCACTGTGTATCCACCACCGCAAGTATCTAAACACTCTTACCAGAGGCAGATGTTAAAATCGCAATGGGGTCTATTTCAGGCATATATCTCATGGCTCACGGAAGTAAATCCACCCGTTACACCTCCATATAGGCAGCCTCTGGAGCAATTAGCCGGGATAGGGGACTTGATTTAATCCCTCCTCATTATCAAGCATTAGCCAGAACACTCATGAAATACAAAAATGATCTGCACATAGTGTAATACCAAAATAACAATGGATTTATTAAAAAGAAGAGATCCACTCACATATTCCAAATGTAAAATAAGTGATAAGGAATTCCAAATCTAAAATGCTCAATGGAGAGGTATGGGGCTCACAGTCATCCGGCGCGTTTCGTCTTCCAAGACTTCCACTGGGTATACCCAATATTTGTCTGATCTCTGTTTCAAGCACGTGGATACTTCAAAGGACTTATACTGATTGACTTTCTTATAAGATTTATTTTAATCACTGCTAACACATTGATTTTTGTGATATAACCTAGCGCAACACTTTTATACTGTTCTGAGATATATATATATATATATATATATATATATATATATATATATATATATATATATATATACACACACACACATACATATATAATAACTGTACCAAAAGAAAAAAGGTGTAAACCCACAGGGACACAGATGGACCACACCCTGGGGATAGACACATATAAGTGGGTGACACACATATGTGGTAAATAATACCAAATACATGTAACGGTGCAGTGTAAATGGACCACCCAGGGATAGCTAAATCCTAACAGGAAATACACTGGTGGTAACAGGGCTGGGATGATGGTTGAACCTTGATATAAAAATAGCCCACTCTCCCTATCAGAGGAAAAGGGAATCTTCAAGGCATGTAGGTCAGAACAGGGAAGGAGAGCAGGGGTCGGAACATGTCAAACATTGGCTCAAGTGAAGAGGCCATGTTGAAGGCACACCTACAGGGCTAGATATCTACATCAGGGTCTGGACATCCAGTCCTATATTCAAGCCTCTAGGTGTCAAAGCCCCCAACTGATGGATCCAAAAGGTTTCTCTCCTACAAAGTCTCCTAAACCTCCGTCCAGTGTCAGCATCTTCTCTCATGGTTTCTAACCCGAACAGCTTCAGCCCAGTTGGATTCTGATTATGTTTTTCCAAAAAGTGCAAGGGTAACAAATGCTTATCGAAACCCTTGATGTTCCTTTTGTGATCCCCAAAGCGTGTACGAAGGTTACGTACAGTGTGACCCACATAAAGCAGACCACAAGGGCACAGAATGTAATATACCACGAGTTTGGAACCACAGTTAATGAATTGCTGGATGGCCAATGATTTATGGCTAAGACCCACTGATCGGCTGTGTCCAATCACAGCACAGAGTCCTGTGTTTACAAACACACACGACTGTACATAGAGTAGCAATCTGGCCATTTCATAAACAGCCACATCTCTTAGTAAAAAGCAGCATATACTACACGTTACACTTGTTAGGCGCACAGTTACCCCCTGATTGACCCATGATTTTTAACCCCTTCCCAGATAAGTGTCATTAGTACAGTGGCAGTGTATAGTTGTATATCTGATCACTGTATTAGTGCCACTGTTAATGTCAGTGTCAGTTAGTGTACCTCCTAGTGAGGGTCTGTTAGCGCCAGATGGCCTGCCCATTACCACTGACCACCGCCATTACCAGTATAGCATCAGAATTGCGTAAAATTGCAGTATATGTACACGCTATAGTTGTAGACGCTATAACTTTCACACAAACAAATATACACTTATTGGGATTTTTTCTTTTTACCAAGGACATGTATCAAAATAGAGTTGGCATAAATGTATGAAGAAATGTGATTTTATTGGATATGACAGAAAGTAAACAGTAAAAATAAAAAAGTAAAATGGTGTTTTTTTTTTCTTCAAAATTTGTGGTCTTTTTATATCACAAAAAATAAAAAACTCGGTGGTTATGAAATACCGCCAAAAGAAAGCTCTATTTGTGGGGGAAAAAATAGGATTTTTTGACTAACCGTAAAATCCTTTCCTCTGAGTTCATTGACGGGCGCAGCAGCTCTATCCAGGACATGTGGGGTTATCCACCTTATCACTAGGAGTGGACTAGGCAGAACTCAGTTCAGCTAAAAGCAGACACAGCCCCTCCCAGGGGACAGTCCTCACTTGGTATAACCCCTCCACCCTGCGAAGCATACTCAGTTCGTAACAAGCAGTACAAACTCAACAAAAGAGGGGTGGGTGCTGCGTCCGTCAATGAACTCAGAGAAAAGGATTTTACGGTTAGTCAAAAAATCCTATTCTCTCTTTCGTTCATTGACGGATGCAGCAGCTCTATTCATTACATGTGCGGACGTCCCAAAGCAGTGTCAAAACGAGGGGTGGGTAACACAACAACAAACTGTACCCAACAGAAGAGCTCTCCGTGAGGAGCCAGATGCGGCCAAAAGCAGCATCCGAGGATGCTTTAACATCAACTTTGTAAAACTTTGAGAAGGTGTGCACAGAGGTCCAAATAGCCGCCTTGCACACTTGAGATACCGACGCAAAGTGAGCCGTGCCCGAAAAAGGGGGCTCCAGACCCCTAATAGTATATGCACGGGTCACCGTCTGTCTAATCCAACGGGAAATAGTGGCCAAGGAGGCCACCAAACCCTTGCGCGGGCCATCCACCGCGACAAAGAGCGCATCCAATCTCCGAAAGGTGGCCGTAGCCGCCAAACACACCCGCAGAGCCCTGACCACATCCAGGAAGTGCAAGGCAACCTCCTTAGGGTGAGGTGGGCGCAGGCACAGCAAAGGAATGTCCTCATTGATGTGAAAAGAAGAGACCACCTTTGGTAAAAAGGAAGGTGACGGGCGCAAAACCGCCTTATCCCTATGTAGGACCAGATAGGGAGACCTACAGGACAGAGCCACCAGCTCAGACATCCGTCTGGCGGATGTGATAGCCACCAGGAAGGCCACCTTCTGCGAAAGCAGCTGCAAAGAGATTTCCCTGATATTTTCGAAGGACGGCTTCTGAAGCACAGAGGACCAAATTAAGGTCCCATGGCGCCAAAGGCGACCGAACCTGGGGGGGCGACATGACGACCCCCTGGTACAAAGGTACGGATCAAGGAATGCGTCGCCAAAGGACGCTGAAAAAAGATCGCCAAGGCAGAAATCTGCCCCTTAATAGTGCTCAACGCCAACTTGTGGTCTAGGCCTTGTTGAAGGAAGGCAAGCACCCGTGCCACCAAAAAGGAACGGGGGTTCCACCCCCCGCCTAGCACCAGGCAATGTAAGCCTTCCAGATGCGGTGGTATATCTTACGTGAAGTGGACTTGCGCGCCTTGAGCATGGTGGGAATCACCGATTCAGAAACCCCGCTTTCCCTCAACAGCTGGGATTAAATAGCCAGGCCGTTAAAGAGAGCTAGGGTAAAGCAGGGTGCAAGATGGGGCCATGGGACAGCAGATTCTCACGAAGCGGGAGGTGCCAGAGAACATCCACCACCATCCGCACCACGTCGGCGTACCAGGGACGCCAAGGCCAATCCGGCGCTACCAGAATGGTTGAGATCCCCTCTGCCTCTATTCTGCGCAACAGGCATGGAAGCAGCTTGAGAGGGGGAAAGTCATAGAGGAGCCAATACCTGGACCACGAGGGCATCTGCAGCATCCACCAACGGATCCCTTGTTCTGCTCACGAAGGACTGCACCTTCCGGTTGAGCCGGGATGCCAGCAGGTCCACGTCTGGCATGCCCCACTTCAGACAGATCTGGGGGAACACGTCCGGGTGCAGGGACCACCCTGCCTGATCCAGCCTCTGGCGACTGAGGTAGTCCGCTTGCCAATTTTTGACGCCCAGAATGTAAATGGCGGAGATTGCCGGCACGTGGAGTTCTGCTAACCTCAGAATGTGGGCCACTTCCGACGCTGCTGCCGAGCTTCTCGTTCCGCCCTGATGATTCACATAAGCCATCGCCGTGGCATTGTCCGATTTAACTCGGACAGGCCAGCCTCCCAACCTCCCCGACCAGTGGGAGAGACAAAGCCTTATGGCCCAAAGTTCCAACACATTGATTGGGAGACGAGACTCCTCCGGAGACCAGCGACCCTGGGTCAACAACAGCCCCAGGACCCCTCCCCAGCCGATTAGGCAGGTGTCCGTAGTGACCACTGTCCATTCCGGGGGAAGAAACCACTTCCCCAGCCTTAGGGCCGGGGTCCGCAGCCACCAGACGAGGGAGGACCGGGCCTGGTGGTCCAAGCTGATCAGCTGATCCAGGGACGAAGGGGACCTGTCCCACCGCAGCAGAATTGCCTGCTACAGAGACCGGGTGTGACTCTGGGCATACAGGACCGCCTCGAAATTGGACACCATGAGCCCCAACACCCTCATGCAAAACGATAGTGAGGACCACTGCTGCGATAGCAGGGACCGCACCGCCACTTGAAGTATCAGCAGCTTGGCCGGCGGAAGAAACACTTTTGCCTGTGCCGTGTCCAAGATCAGGCCCAGATACTCCAAACGGTACGACAGAGTCAGCACCTACTTCGGGAGATTTATCACCCAGCCGAACTCCTGCAGAGAGCTCAAAGTGATTGCCACGTTGTCCCTCAAGCTGAGGACGATTCCGCCCACAGAAGAAGGTCGTCGAGATATGCCATCACCGCTATGCCCCTCTGCCACAGCAGGGCCAATACCGGGTCCAACAGCTTGGTGAAGACCCGGGGAGCAGATGCCAGACCGAACGGGAGGGCCACAAACTGGTAGTGGTGTTCCCCCACCACAAAGCGCAGGAAACGTTGGTGCCGAGCGCATATGGGAACGTGCAAGTACGCGTCCTTGATGTCCAAGGAAGCCAAGAAATCTCCCTGGCGAAGAGCTGCCACCACAGAACGGACTGACTCCATTATGAATTTCCTCGCCCTCACTGAGAGATTGAGCGCCTTCAGGTCCAGAACAGGCCTGACCCCATCCTTCTTCGGAACCACAAAGAGGTTGGAGTAAAACCCGCGGAAACGTTCCGCGGACGGAACAGGAACCACCCCCTGATTGAGCAAGTCTTGCACAGCGCCCCGGGGGGAGCCTCATGTTGGAGGCGAAGATCCTGTCCGGGGGCTGGGTACCAAACTCTATCTTGTACCCGGATGAAACCACCTTGCGCACCCAGAGATCCGAAATGCGGGAGGTCCACCGGTCCGCGAACCCGAGCAACGGGCGGGGGCAACCCATCATAAGGAGGGGGGGCTTCTCCATCTTCTCTGGCTTACGCTGCCAGGGATGTTTTTGTCCCCCTGCAGCGGCCTTAATGGGCTGGGAGCCCTTGCCCACCGCACAGGCCGCACGAAAAAACTTTTTCTGAGTCGAAAAAGAGGGGCATGGCTTACGTTGGGGCTCCTTGCCCCTTCTGCGCTCCAGAAGGAAAGTGCTTTTCCCTCCCGTGAGATCCTTAATGATCTCATCCAGGGAAGCCCCAAACAGCCGACCACCATGGAAGGGCAGCATTTTAACCATAGCAAGCACCTGATAACCACCGCAAAAACGGACAGCTTTGACAGCATGGGGGCCATGTCCAGTGCCGCATCGCAGAGATACCCAAGGCCCTGGGCCAGCTGCACTGATTCAGGAGGAACCTGGAGGCCCCCAAATCACGGTGCAGAATGGTCGCCCATTCCGTAAGCGCCTGCACACCAGCGCCAAGGCCAGTGCCGGCCGCATGGCCGACCCCGCCAAAACGAACATTGCCGGGTCCTTGAAAGACGGAGAGCCCTCCATCGGAATAGTAGTCGCCTTGTTCAGGTGAGACACCAGCAGGTCCACCGTAGGAGACGCCCACTTTTGTAACAGGCTATCCTCAAAAGGGTAGCGCACAGAGAAACGCTTGGGCATGGCGAAAGAACTCTGAAGCCGCTGCAATTCCTTGTAAACAAATTGATCGAAATACGGCAAATAAGGGAACACCTTAGGAGCCCGGGCCGGCTTGTGCGACCCAAAGGTGTACACCGCCTCCTGCGCTACTCCAGCCAGCTTCAGCGTCTCATGGACTGCTGAAATCAAAGCCCACCAGTGCCTTCTCATGAGCCACGGTGGCCCCCAAGGAGTCCTCCTCACCATGAGAGGAGTTCCTGAGCTCACCATCCAACAGCTCAAGGGGGGTCCCTATCATGGCAGAGCCCCCCTCCTGGTCCGATTCCTCCCCGGATAGGGGAGGGGGTGGCCGTTTCTTCGCCACCCTACGGTCACGGATCGGCTCGACCAGGGAGAAAAAATCCTCCAGGATCGCGGTCAACTTGTCAAAAAAGAAGGAAAAAAAAGCACAGTTTACTTCCTCTTTAATGGCAGCAATAAGCTGCAATACTATGACTTTTGGTTTTAAGTTTAGATAAGCTTTAAGCTAAGAAATTGCATGTATAGATTTGTTTGACAAAGAAAAAAAGACAGAAGTAGCTGAAAGCCTGCCTGATACTTGTAAATAACAATTCCGGCTGTTTCTAATATTAAACAGACCTTGTTTTCTGCATGTTATAAAGAGAAAATCTCAGTGGGGTGGCATTGATTATTATCACAAATTCTAAATGCAAATTGTATTATCGAGTAAAAAGTGTTTGAGTGCCAGGCCTTGAACATTATGCATGCATGGAAAATATCTGGCAGACAGATTGTATATGGTTTGGATGTTGGACATGGCTACATCTAAGTCATGCTTCTATTTAACTTCATTTTGTCCACTCTACATAGATGTAAGACCCCACCGTGTGTGATGCTTTCTCAGACTAGACAATGCAGCTTCTGAAGATATAGCAAATATATTTTCCATATGCAAGCACTGACAATTATTAAATGTTGTTCGATATCTACAAGGGGTAGACAATCACACAATCAAGTTAAAGCGTAGAAGAAAGAAACAAAGCATTGGAAAATGTACAGATGTAACAGATTAGAGTGACAGTGAAAAATAAGCAAACATATTTGTGATTTCCCAGCAAATCTGAGGTGGATGATCTACCATTTTACAGAATAACCATGTTTTTTTTTTAACCACTTAACCACTTCAGCCCCGGAAGGATTTCCAGCTTTAGGACCGGAGCCCTTTTTGCGATTCGGCGCTGCGTCGCTTTAACTGACAATTGCGCGGTCTAGGTGGAGTCTAAACGACCCTTTAGTGTTTATACAAACGAATAAAAAGTGACAGTGAGATTAGACAATGTAGACATGTAAAAGGTTACGAAACAAAGAAAGAAGATGCGAAATTGAACTAACACACTAACAGATGGGGAACATCTATAGCTTGTTGTAAATTATTAACAGTCACGAACGTATACCTTTTATATAAACGATATAGAAGTCTTCGACGTAACAGATCAGACTCTTTCGTAGTGTGTGCCACCCCAGAATGTAGATACATCTCACCTGTTTTACTTCAATTTATCTTCGTACTGAATCTACATCGGTACAGGTTGTAGGTTTGGTATA
>BLSH010234112.1:341901-357122 GCA_018402905.1 Glandirana rugosa | reverse complement strand
GGGCATTCTTCGGTTTCCTGCCATACAGTGTCAGACTTTTAATGCAGACAGCTGACAGTATGGGTGAGCACAATGTTATGCAATAAAAATGCTAAAAAACAGAAAACAAACCTCCTGAATGGGACTTTCAATTGGGAAGACCAACTCATTAAGGAGAAGAGTATATATTAAAACACATATGTCAAACACAAGGCCCGCGGGCCGAATGCGGCCCTCCAGGCCTTGTCATGTGGCCCTCGCACCCAGTTTTGCAGCCAGAATGTGGCAGAACTCCATTTTGCCACCTCCAACTTTCACCCTCAGCTTCAGTTCCCTGCAAGGTGAGACAAAGCCACCTACAAAGGGAGGTACTAGAGCCAGGCAAGGTAGGAGAGAGATGCAAGGATGCTTCGGTGAGGGGATTGGTGTTGCACATTGTGCATAGCGCACCCCTAAACCCTGCATTCTGTACACAGCACACCCCTGAACTTTGTATGTAATGCACTCCTGAACCCTTTACTCTGTACATAGCATAAACCTCGGTTCTGCACTCTGTACAGAATGTACTCTTGAACCCAGCACTTTTTACATATCGCACCCCAGATACAACTGGCCCTTTTAGGGCAACCATATGGCTAATGCGGCCCTCGATGAAATGGAGTTTGACACCCCTGTATTAAAACAATCAATATTTATTGGTATAATTCAAAAACCATCAGAGTCATATCACAAAATGAAGCCAAAAAATGGACACATATACATGAATGGCACGAGGGAACAGTCTAGATGGGACCTAGACTGTACCCACTGCCTGAATGGACAAAAAGTGATGACAGTGACATTAAAAGACCACTGGTCTGCCTCACACAGGGGGCAGAAAAGGACATCCGCTCAATACGGTGTTCGAGATGTCTATAATAACTTTTGAGAAACAATGAAAAAATTATAGAAAAATTCGAGGAAGAAAAAAAAAAATAAAAAAAAAAAAAGGGAAAAAACACACATAAAAAATCACCACAAAAGGAGACAAGATTTGGCCAAGAGCAGAGCCAATTGCAAAAGCAGTGGCTATGAAGGTCCCTTATATTCTTTTTCCAGATTGTTTTGCTCATATTAGTGAAATCCCCTTTTACACCATCCGTATATCTTGGCTGGTTTGACATTGGTCTAAACACACTATCCTCATACCTTGGAGCGCCTCAATCCTTGTTGTATCTCTCCCTGGTATGTATATTGGTTGGGGTTTCTATTTTAGCTAAATTAACAGTTATAGACACCGGTCTTTAGCAAAGTACTGCACTACTACCCTTCCCATTTCCTTTATTCAGGAGCCTTCATAGCCACTGCTTTTGCAATTGGCTTTGCTCTTGGCCAAATCTTGTCTCCTTTGTGGTGAGTTTTTGTGTGTTTTTTGTGTGTTTTTTCCCTTTTTTTTTTTTCTTCCTCAAATTTTTCTCAAATTTTTTCATTATTTCTCAAAAGTTATTATAGACATCTCGAACACAGTATTGAGCGGATGTCTTCCGACTACTAGACTATTATTATGAAGTATCTGGTTCTGGGTCAGTATTCCATTCCAAAATAGGTTCCTGTGACAATTTATGATGCTTTGATGTATATATTTGTGTTTATTTTATTTTGTCCTTTTTCTTGCTATGTAGAGGATTTTCGTGTTTTTAACCTTTGACCACCTACCCCCGAAGAAGATATCTACTACCCTAACATCGAAACGCATTGGGTCCTGTTCTGCCCCCTGTGTGAGGCAGACCAGTGGTCTTTTAATGTCACTGTCATCACTTTTTGTCCATTCAGGCAGTGGGTACAGTCTAGGTCCCATCTAGACTGTTCCCTCGTGCCATTCATGTATATGTGTCCATTTTTTTCCTTCAATTTGTGATATGTCTCTGTTGGTTTTTTAATTATACCAATAAATATTGATTGTTTTAATATATTCTCTCCTTCTTAATGAGTTGATCTTCCCAATTGAAAGTCCCATTGAAGGGGTTTTTTTTCTGTTTTTCAACATTAGGGATGGGGTTAGTCCAACTTATACCTTTGTTATTTTGATTACTATATTGGATTGCCCAAGAAATTCTTCTTCCTAATAAAAATGCTGATGTATGTTTAATTGAGTTGAAGTGTCTTACAGTTTGATATATTATTTTTTGTCTAGTAGCGAATTACTGACAGAGCGAAAAGATCCTGAGGAAGCAATTCTTGTGAAACGCTGATCTTATCTATATGCTCTTGGTCTGTTAAACCATACTATTTGCTGTCTACATGTATGTTAAAAATGGACACGATTTATGTCTTATTGTAAATGCCTTATGAGGCCTTTTACTATGCATTAATAAATTCTTGTTTTTGCACAAGTATGTATTATCATTGTGTTCATCTTGGGTGGTAGCCAGTCCTATTTTATTCCCCTGACTAGGTGTCCTTGGTTTGGAACACCTGGAAAGGTTTTGCTTGTACAAATTTTCATACAAGGATGTGGACTGAACTACCGCCCTATCAAGACCACCTGACTCCATATATATAAAAAAAAACAAGTCCAACCTATGTCACGGTCATCATCTTTGGTATCACTAGCCACTTCCTTTATATTGTAAGCCATCATGAGCAGGGTCCTCGCTACCTGCTTTTCTTAAATTGCATGGTAAGTTTACGGTCTCCCTTTATTTTGTAAAGTACTGTGCAAACTGTTGGCACTATATAAATACTGTATAATAATAATAAAAAGCATTGAAGAAGCTGTGCATGAATAATTGATAGAATGTTAAACATACACATTTAATTAAGGGCAGAATATTTGAAGAGTGAATAGATGTATACCCACACAATGCACATGCTTGCCTCTAGCTAAACTATTTCTGGAACATCTTACATAAAATATAAAAACTCTGACAACGCGCTTCACGGCACAAATATGCAAACAAGCATGATGCTCATGTCAAGACTCATTCGTGTGTCAATTCATCAGAACAGCGAACAGTCTATTGAAGGGTTTACCTGACTGCTAAGAAAAATAATTATTATCTGGCTTGTAACTGCTGTGACATAATACATGCTTTGGCAAAATATAAATACACTCCGTGCATAAGGAAGAAATGACCCCCACTGTCAAGCAATATTCAAGTAATATGCAATAAGGTAAACTGCTGGGAGAGCAAGTCTGCTCTGATGATTTAATTCCCAGCAGTATGAACATTCAACATATTGCTGAAACTTTCAGAATATTAAATAGGATTTAAAAATATTGTAATAACACTTGATGCTACAGGGGAACTACAGTATAAGCACAATTAGGTTTAACAAACAATATATTCATCAGAACATCACTGTGTCATACTCAATAGGTTTAAAGTGATACTAAAGTCCTCCTCTTCTCGGGTCCCTCGCTGGTGACCTGGCCCCTCCCTCTTGCCGAGTGCCCCCACAGCAAGCAGCTTGCTATGGGGGCACCCAAGCCAAGCCGCAGCTCTGTGTGTCCATTCAGACAGTAAGCTGTGGTTTGGCCTCACCCCCTCCTCTCTCCTGATTGGCTAACTGACTGATTGGCAGCAGTGGGAGCCAATGGGGCTGCTTCTGTGTTTCGGCCAATCAGGGAGAAGAGTCATGGGCAGCCGAGCCTCTCCTGAAACATCACTGGATAGAGATGGGCTCAGGTATTAGGGGAGCTGAAGGGGGCTGCTGAACATAGAATGCATTAAGATAAAAAAAAACCTTCTGCCTTTACAACCACTTTAAGGCTCATTATCTATGCTCCCAGCTCAAACCACTGCTCGTGAAAGAGAATTCCACATCCTCACTGCTTTGACGTAGAACAGTTTGTCAGTTTTAGACCTCCAAAGGAGTACAGAATTTTTGGGCCTTATACACACAGGCGATTTTTACAGCCATTTTTTTTTTACAGCTCTCCATGTTATTCACTGGCCCCATAAAAATGCTGACGTTTTTGAGCTGTAGAGGGAGTCGGCGTTAGTGAGCTGTAAATAGAACGCGGGACCAGCGCGTTCAGAGGCTGTAGTGTTTTGGCGTTTTTGATGCTAAGCCGGCAAAACGCTCACTAACGCCGTACCGACGTTAACCGGCATTTTTAGGTTATAAAATAGCAGAGGACTGTTTTTTTTTTAACCCCTTCAGATCCGCGCTATAGCCAAAAGACCGTAATCAGTGGGCATTTAAATTTCTGATCGCTGTATAAATGTCATTGGTCCCAAAAAAGTGTCAAAAATGTCCGACATGTCCGCCCCCAATATCAAAGTCCCGATTAAAATCACAGATCGCCGCCATTACTAGTAAAAAAAAAAAAAAGAATAATAAAAACGCCATAAATCAATTCCCATAGTTTGTAGACGCGATAACTTTTGCGCAAACCAATCAATAAACGCCAATTGCGGGGTTTTTTTTACCAAAAATATGTGGAAGAATATATTTCGGCCAAACCCAATGAATAATTTTTTTTTTTATAAAAAGGAAAATCCCACAAACTGACCTCCTAATGGAAGCAATTGATCACATGAGATAAATCAGCGCTGAACTGAATACCACACAACAAAGTTAAAAATGATAATAAGGAGATGACAGCAGCCGCTATAAAATAAAAAAACTTCAAACTAATCCAGATAATTAATTCAATCAATCAGCTGAATCTAGCAGCACTTGATACATTTAGTACTTGGGTAAATATAAATGAAAAAGATTGCAAAAATGTAGATAATGCCACCTAAGAATATAAATAAATAAATAAAAGTCCACACATGCAAAGTCCAAAATCAGGGGTAATTCAATACACGCTAAGTCTTCAAAATCAAGGTCCGCCACCACATGTGAAGAAAAGGGGCCTTCCCCCTATATGGAGAGACTCACCAGAGATAAGATAAAACACAGCTCAATACACGTGTATATGTTTCCAGATGAGAATCGTCAATCCCGCATCAACACCTGATCGTTATAGCTTGGGATCTGCATATACCCTCATTATTCAGATTCAGCACGGAAGCCATGGATTTTGGACTTTGCATGTGTGGACTTTTATTTATTAATTTATATTCTTAGGTTGCGTTATCTACATTTTTGCAATCTTTCATTTATATTTACCCAAGTACTAAATGTATCAAGCGCTGCTAGATTCAGCTGATTGATTCAAATAATTATCTGGATTAGTTTGACATTTTTTTTTAATTTTTTTTTTGGATATTTATTATAGGAAAAAGTAAAAAATATTGTTCTTTTTTCAAAATTGTCACTCTTTTTTTATAGCGCAAAAAATAAAAACCGCAGAGGTGATCAAATATCACCAAAAGAAAGCTCTATTTGTGAGAAAAAAAATTGATAAAAATTTTGTTTGGGTACAACGTTGCATGACCGCGCAATTCTCATTCAAAATGCGACAGCGCAGAAAGCCTAAAATTGGTCTGGGCGGGGGTTTAAGTGTTCAGTAAGCAAGTGGTTAAAAAACGCCTATTGATGCCGCCGCTCACTAACGTGCATTAACGCCGATGCAAGATGGCAAAAAAGACCCCCAGATTTTTCCTTGCCGTCGGGCACCACTTTAGCTTAATGTTTTGTCATACGCCCGTGTGTATGAGGCCTTATAATTAAAGTGATGACTCTATAGTAACACAGAGTAAAGTATACATGCATATTATTCAAGCACCCACTTGCTCAACTATGCAGGTCGCAAAACACACTTGTGGCCCAGCTAAACAACATAAGCTTTCATAAAATACATTGATTATTTCTGTGCCCTCTAAAAGACACCAGTTACTATCTGTAATGTTCTTTACCATATTGCACATGCTTGGGATAGTTTTCTGGTTCATATTCACAGGTGACTCGAGCAAATATGCTGGATTTAACCTCACCCCAGGTTTGTACACAAGCTATAGCTTCAACAGATTGTGTAGGCTCCCATGTGCCCTTTTAACAAAACTCCGCCTTCATAACAAACCTCATTTATGGCCATGGAAAAAATGAATATCCCTGCAGCATTCTTAAAGTGCACCTGTGCCCACCTATAGAACCGCAAAGCAAAAGGAACTCCGCGCACAGGATTAATTCAGGTCATCAGTGCTGCATTTCTATCTCAGACTTGTAGTGCTATCCATGGTAAACCTTAAGAGCCCTTTCACACTGGGGCCGCCCGAGTGTCAGTGGTAAAGCAAAGGGGATGAAAAGGGGTTAAAGGTATCGGTATTCGGCATTTCCGGAGCGGAATAGAGCCTCTTCGGAAGTGCCACCCATTCATTTCAATGGTCAGGGGCGGTGGAGGAGCGGTGTATGCATGGCTCCCGCACCGCCCCAAAAATGCTGCTTGCAGGAGTTTGTTTTCTCTCCTGCAAGCGCGCCGCCCCAATGTGTGAAAGGACGCACTGACTTTAATGGAGAGGCCCTATTTTTTAGCTAAAAAATGCCTGTAAAGCGCCTCAGTGTGAAAGGGGTCTTAAAGTATTTCCACCCAGTACTGGTAAACTAAATAAATCCTGTATGCAGGGATACATTTACTTTGTGGTCCTATAGGTACAGGTGCACTTTAAACTGCTTTGGCTATAGAATAGTAGACAGCAGACTGAGAATTTTTTTTTTACTATCTTCATTTTAATATCACAAATAAAATGAAACACCATAAACCTACTAAGAGAGTAACACTTAAAGTCAATGCTCAGCAAACATACAGACATCAGCCACTTTATTAGGTGCACCTTGCTAGTACCGGGTTGGACCCCCTTTTGCCTTCAGAACTGCCTTCATTCTTCATGGTTTAGATTCAACAAGATGTTGGAAACATTTCTCAGAGATTTTGATGCATAGTGACATCACACAGTAGCTGCAGATTTGTCGGCTGCACATCCATGATGCGAATCTCCCATTCCACCACATCCCAAAGGTGCTCTATTGGATGAGATGTGGTGACTATGGAAGCCATTGGAGTGCAGTGACCTCATTGTCCAGTGGTGAGATGATTGGAGCTTTGTGACATGGTGCATTATCCTGCTGGAAGGAGCCATCAGAAGATGGGGACACTGCAGTCATAAAGGGATAGACATGGTCAGCAACAATACTCAGGTGGGTTGTGGAGTTCAGCCACCTCAATACCGGCACTTTCATCCCCTTCCCTTTCAAGCTTTCAGTGCGGTCGTACTTTGAATGACAATTGCGCGGTCATGAAACGCTGTACCCAAATTTTTTTTATAATTTTCTTCCCGCAAATAGAGCTTTCTTTCGGTGGTATTTAATCACCGCTGGTTTTTTTATTTTTTGCTAAAAACGAAAAAAGATCAAAAATTTGGGGAAAAAAAAACGTTTTTCTTAGTGCCTAAGAAAATGTTGTAAATAAGTAATTTTTCTCCTTCACCGATGTACGCTGATGAGGCTATGCTGATTGGCACTGATGAGGCACTAATATGCAGCACTGATAAGCCTTACTGATGGGCACAGACTGGTGTCACTGATGGGAACAGAGTGGAGTCACTGATGGGAACTTTTGGGGCTGCATTGTAATCAGGGCACTGATTACCTATACACATCTCCCCTGTGAGGAGATGCCATTCATCGGCTTTCCTCACCCCACACTCTGTCAGTGTGAGGCAAGGAGAGCCAATAAACAGCATCTCCTTATTTACATGTGACCGACTGTGATTGGACACAGCTGATCACATGGGCAAAGAGCCACGGCCCTTTGCCTAGATCGGGGTCGTGCCATGTCCCAAGGACACCGCGTGCCTGCGATCCCATACTGTGCAACCCAACGGGCACACGATTGCGCCTAAACTGGTCTCAGTTATAGGACGTCTTCCCAGAACAAGAGCCGCCCCACTCCGCCGTCATTTGCCTATATGGCGGGCGGGAGGCGTTTAAACGATGGTCAATTGCTACTAAGTGTGCAGAGAAAATATCCCCCACACCATTACACCACCATCACCAGCCTGAACCGTTGATACAAGGCAGGATGGATCCATTCTTTCATATTTACGGCAAATTTTGACCCTATGAAATCGAGACTCTTCAGATCACGCAATGTTTTTCCAATCTTCTATTGTCCAATTTTGGTGATCCTGTGCGAATTGTGGCCTCAGTTTCCTGCTCTTAGCTGACAAGAGTGGCACCCGGCGTGGTCTTCTGCTGCTGTAGCCCATCTTCTTCAAGGTTAGATGTGTTGTGCATTCGGAGATGGTATTCTGCATACTTTGGTTGTAACAAGTGGTTATTTGAGCCACTGTTGCTTTCTATCATCTCAAACCAGTCTGCCCATTCTCCTCTGACCTCAACAAGGCATTTTTGTCAACATAACTGCCACTCACTGGATATTTTCTCTTTTTTGGTCCAGTCTCTGCAAACCCTAGAGATGGTTGTGTGTGAAAATCCCAATAGCTCAGCAGTTTTTGGAATACTCAGACCAGCCTATCTGGCACCAACAACCATGCTATATTCAAAGTCACTTAAATCCCCTTTCTTCCCCATTCTGATGCTCAGTTTGAATTTCAGCAAGTCACCTTCACCACATCTAGATGCCTAAATGCACCATGTTGCTGCCATGTGATTGGCTGTTTAGCAATTTGTGTTACCAAACAATTGAACAGGTGTACCTAATAAAGTGGTTGGTCAGTGTAGATGTGCATGTGCTGCCATCTCTTTCAGTACATCACCACTCTATGTACTGTTACAATTAAAGTGTTTGTTACCCCAGCACTTCATATTCTAGATATGTGCCTGCTGTATCATGTACTTGTATGAAAAAGTACGCTGTTCTAATTGTATTGCTTCCTTTGTGTGAAATCCATGGTATTCTTCCCAATGCCTCTGCTTTCCTATTAAAAACTGACCACACTAAGCAAGAGGGAACACTGTGGTCAGTTCTCTAGCTTTTCTGGGAGCTCAGCCCCTTCTCCAATGATCAGACTTGTCTTGACACGTCACTGGGAAGCTCAGTGTGCTGCTGCTGCTTTTTCTCCTCCCCCCAGCTCTTATGAAGCTGAGAACAGAGATAATGTGATCACTTTAAAAAAAAATTAAAAAAAAAAAAAAAAAGATATTTATGTTTTTTTTTTATATCTCTACACAATCGTTTTACCTTTCATTTCAGATTTACAGTGAAAGGGTTGTTTTACAAGGTGATCATTTACGCCAAGTCTGTTTCACTATCATAAACCAGAAACTGTAGCTTTACAGCTTGTCATGACAATTCAGACAAAAAGATGATTTTTCCATGAACACCAGGACTCAAAAAACACATAAGCATAAAAAGAAGAAGGAGGATGTCTGATGGCAAAGTTGACCCGAACCACGATAGAGCACAGAGAACTGCATGCATCTTTGTAAGTAAAAAATACTTTTTTCCAAATCAATTTACGCAGTAAAGTAAAACAGATGCCGTGCGCAAGTGGAAAACAGAGGGAAAGGAATGTTTCTTCTGCTGCAGCATTAGAGAGGCACATTCCCATAAATAATGCAGAAATGTCACTGTGTGGTTTCGTCTTTATGTGGTAAACATTATAGCAATATTTAGAAGAAATTAAAGAGAATCTTTTCTCATTTCTTGTAAGGACAAAGTTAGCAGATGATCTCTTCACAATACATTTCCCTATTCTGTCTTTACATCTGCAGAAAAACACTCTCCATCATTAAAACAGGGGAAAAAAGTCCCTGGTGGTTTTAAAACAATTATAAAATTTTATTTACCCAAGCCAACTATCACTTCAAATTTGTGTACAAAAGAGGTAAGAAAAAACAGATGACTGCGGAGCTAAGACTACATTTAACCATTTGCTTACTGGGCACTTATACCCCCCTCCTGCCCAGGCCAATTTTCAGCGTTTAGCGCTGTCACACTTTGAATGACAATTGCGCAGTCATGCTACAGTGTACCCAAATTAACTTTTTATCATTTTTTTCTTTTGGTGGTATTTGATCACTACTGGGGTTTTTATGTTTTGATAAACAAAAAAAGGCCGAAAATTTGTATAAATAACAAAATGTTTTTCATATTTCATTATGAAAATTTGCAAACAGGTTATTTTTCTCCTTCACTGATGTGCGCTGATGAAGCTGCACTGATCAGGAGACCGATGTCCCTTTTACACAAGCCGGTAATCTGTTTTTTTTTTTTTTTGCTCCCAACGCTGTCAAAAAAAGCCAATTACCGGCTTCTGCTTACATCATGTGATCAGCTGTCATTGGTGGACAGCTGATCACGTGGTAGAGGGCCAGGATCGGCTCCTTACTCCGATCTGTGATTAGCAGAGTCTCATGTAGCCATCATTCGGCTATAGCTCAGAAAGGAAGAGGTTAAAAAATTCAATGGACATTTTTGTTTCATGTTAACCACTTGTTTACTGGGCACTTAAACCCCCTTCCTGCCCAGACCAATGTTCAGCTTTCAGAGCTGTTGCACTTTGAATGACAATTGCGCGGTCATGCAACGCTGTACCCAAATTAACTTTAAAAAAAAAACAAATAAAAAAACAGTTTCATAGTTTGTTATAAAATTTTGAAAAACAGGTAATTTTTCTCCTTTATTGATGTGCGCTGATGGGGCTGCACTGATGGGCACCAATAAGGCAGCACTGATAAGGTGGCACTGATGGTCACTGATAGGTGGCACTGGTAGGTGACAGTGATAGGCAGCACTGATCGGCAGCACTGCTAGGCATTGATAGGGGGCACTGGTAGGTGGCACTGGTGGGCACAGATTAGGCAGCCACGGTTCTCTGTGTGAGGGACCGATGTCCCTCTGACAGAAGCCGGTGATAGTCTTTTTCAGCGTGAGGGAAAAAAAAAAAAAAAAAAAGACTACCGATCTTCTGTTTACATCACGTGATCAGCTGACATGGGCTGACAGCTGATTATATGGTAAGGGGTCAGAATCACCCCCTTAATCCAATCTGTGATCAGCTGAGTCTCAGACTCAGTGATCACAGGGGGCGCGCAGGTGGCTCATGCACGGGAGGACGTCATATGATGGCCTCCCGGCAATTAAGGCCCATCATTCGGCTATAACGCGGACGGGAAGTGGTTAAACACAATTTACCTAGTGGTAACAGATCAATAGAAAACATTTACTTACTTCGAGCCGCCACTCAAAAAAAGACCCTAAACTTTGGCAGGTCATACACAGTGCAAATTTTTTTCCTGCAACCGTAGGTTCCCCCTCCTACACAGACAGTGCTGACAGGGGAATCCCTCCTGCCGAGCCATTGTTTGCTCCAGGTGGCGGAACCAACCAGGCTGGTTGTACCCAAGTTAACCAATCAATCAACTTCGTACATTCAGTCTGCCCATTAACAGTTCGAATATCAGCAGGTTCCTGCTGAACTGGCCAAGATTTGAACCATGTATGGCCGGCCTTTCTTTGCACCACAGGGTAGCCTTCCTCTATAAAGATATTCCTATTTCATACTCTCCCAGCATGTCAGGCCTGTAAAGGGAGGCTGAGGTATCTTGTGACAAGACAGATCAAGAAAAAGCACATATATGCCTCTCTGGGACTAGAAATTCCCACTAAGACCATGATCATCCACGAAAAAAAATCCAGTGCCACTTGGGGCAGGGCATCATTACACTGTAATGCATCAAATAAATCTAACGAATATAACAACATTCACTAAAAAAAAGTTTTAAGCTGGTAAAACGAAGGATTGAAATTCGGCTGTTTCAGCAGGAACCAGACGATTTTCGATCAAGAAGGAATACCGCTGCTCCAGGTGCAGATGATCAGGTAGAAGAAGGACCTCCCAGTGAGTGCTAGCCTCGGCTCGCCTCCGCATTTGTAGATGCAAAAAAGTAAAAGCTGCACATCGCGAAAGTCCAATGCCAATTTAATAGAAGCACCAAGTAAATACAGGACATCCAGAATGAATCCATGTAGACGCGTTTCACATTAAAACAACAGTGCTTTACTCATTTCAGGGATAATATGAACTGATCAGTACATATATAATCAAAATCTTCACTATCTCAGGTGAAAAAGAGGGAGGAGAGACATGAACTCATTGATTGCTAAGATGCAGCCAGCAAAGTTAACCAATTCACCGAATGCACCAAGAGTCAAACAACGGAGTCCAAACAAAAAAAAAACCAAAACCACAGATAAATGAATGGAAGGTTATAGCAATAATGTAACTGAAATAAACAAAACATAAATATATCTGTGGGAGAATTTTGATCATTCAATGGCTGTTGATGTAATGCCCCCATGTATGTCTGGCATTGGACGTTCTATGCCGGTATTTAGCTAGTCTATGGGCTGCTTTTGAGTTTATAGCCAACAAGTATTCAAAGACTAGGATGAAAGATAAGGTCACTTAGGTGTACGTTTATAAAGCAGTGTAAAAAATCCACTGCACAGTTCTCCGGCATTCACAGAGGAGATCGTTCTCCCCTGTGTGCCTGCTTATAAAGGTGTGTAGATCACTTCACAGTTGGTGAAGTGAAGTGATCTACAAACGCTGTAAACTGTGGAGAACGCCCCAATCTCGTGAGAAATTACGAGATTACGGCACCGAAATTCACAGAAACTCAGAGATGTCCATTTATTAAGCAGTGATAAATTATCACTGCTCAGTAACGGACATCTCCGAGGAGCCCGCACAAACAGTAAATAAAATTACTAGCCCCCCTACACTATATATGTATATATAAGCACATACACACATTATATATACATATATATACACATACATTATATGTACATGTATATACACACACACACATCATATACATGCATGTGCATATATACACATATACAGGGCAGGGGGACATGGCTGATGTGTTGGGTGGTCTGAACGAGGCAGGAGGAAGTCTCTAATCTTCCTCTTTCCTCGGGATTCTCTCTTCAACCCCCCCAATTCTCCACCTCTGAGCTGGTGAAGCGGGGAGGGTGAATTCTGACCGAGATCCCCTGTGAAGTGCAGTGATCACTGCTTTATAAACTGCCCATTTCTGTGTCAGTGAATGACAGTTGGAGATGTGCAGAGATAATCGGTGAAGAACAGCTTCTCTCCCCATTATCTCTGCTTTATAAACTGAAAATGAGCTGTGATCAGCGGTGATCCTTGGGATCACGGCTGATCACAGTTTTATAAAAGGACACCTTAAAGTGATACTAAAGTCTTTATTTATCATTGTGTAGAAATAACGAACATTTCATACTTACCTCCTCTGTGCAGTTGGATTTGCACAGAGCAGCCTGGACCCTCCTCTTCTCGGGTCACGCTTTGGTGCTCCTGGCCCCTCCCTTCTGTCAAGTGCCCACACAGCAAGCAGCTTGCTATGGGGGGCACCCGAGCCGAGCCACTACTTTGTGTGTCCATACAGACACTAAGCCACCCCCCTTTCTCCTCATTGGCTCACTTTAACAGCAGTGGGTGCCAATGGCGCCCACTGTGCGTCTCAGCCAATCAGAAGGGAGAGTTCTGGACAGCTGAGTCTCTCATGTAACATTGCTACATCGCCCGGGTCAGTTAACCAGTTCCCGGCTGGCTCGCGTACACTTACTGCTGCAGAGTGGCAGCGTCCCGCGAATCGCTGGGTCACTGGGATCAGTTAGATCTCTTATGCCCCTGGTAGCCCAGCCCCCCCACAGTTAGAACACGCCTAGGGAACCCCTAGAGTTCCCCCTGCAGGTTAACCCCTTCATTGCCAATGACATTTAAACAGTAATCAGCAGTGAATATTAAAATTTCTGATCGCTGTATAAATGTATGTATGTATGTATGTATGTATGTATGTATGTATGTATGTATGTATGTATGTATATATATATATATATATAAATATAAATTAGCCCCATAAAAGTGTCAAAAATGTCCGATATGTCCGCTGCAAATGTCACAGTCCCAATAATATCGCAGTTTGCCGCCATTACTAGTGAAAAAAAAAATTGTAAAAAACACCAGAAATTAATTCTCATGGTTTGTAAACGCGGCAACTTTTGCGCAAACCAATCAATAAACGCCGATTGTGATTTTTATTTTTATAACCAAAAATATGAGGAAGAATGTAAATCGGCCAAAACCGATGTACAAATTTGTTTTTTTATATTTTTTTTTTATATGTATTTTAGCAAAAAGTAAAAAAACTTTTTTTTTTAAAAATTTTCACTCTTTTTGTTTATAGCAGTAATCAGAAATGACGCAGAGGGGATCAAATACCCCCGAAAGAAAGCTCCATTTGTGGGAAAAAAGAATGCAAATTTTGTTTGGGTACAACGTCGCACCACTGCGCAATTGTCAGTTAAAGCGACGCAGTGCTGAATCGCAAAAAGTGCTCTGGTCCTAAGTTGGGAAATTCTTCCGGTCCTTAAGTGTTTAAGTCAGTGGTTCGAAACTCTAACAGGTCAGGTTTGCAAGATAACTGAAATGCATCACAGGTGATATCGTTTGGTGCTCAGTGATTGCAGTATTCTGGTCTACATCTCCCCAAGGTAATACAATTCAAATCTGGCCTGTTGGTGGGTCCCGAGGACTGGAGTTGAGAACCGCTGGTTTAAGTAGTAGGGGCACTGCTGCACACAGAAGGTTTTTTATCTTAATGTAGAACTATAGGCAAAACTTTTTTTTCATTTTGGATAGAGTAAGTAAGTGTTATAGCCCCGGTCAAGTTTTTTTTCCACCATCTGTGTCCCATTGCAGAGATTTCCCTTCACTTCCTGTCCCATAGCCAAAAAGGAAGTGAGAGGAAATTCCGGCAAATTAAGGGAATTCCTTGGGGACCCTTGGCCACCAAAACGATAGTCCTCATTGGAAGATTTCCCTTCTTTTAATTTTCAGGGGACAAGCCAAAATGTAGGGGTTTATTATACTTTCAATGATGATAAAAAGGAAAAATAGTGAGAGGGAATCTTATTAAAGGGGGCACAGACTGCAATAATAACTGAAAGGGGTTATAATCCCTCTCCACTCTATCCAAAAAAAAAAAAAAAAAGTTTTGACTTTAGTTATACCTTAATGCATAAAATGCACTAATATATAAAAAAAAAAAACCTTCTGCCTTTACAACCATTCTAAATGTATAACCATGAACAACCAAAACAGTCAAAAATCCTGATCTGCCTGTCAAATAGTCACTCTGAGGCCTCCCAAATTCCATGGCAGGGCAAAACAGACAGTCCGTATGCTAATTTCTGGCATTTTTGTAAGGAGTTGTTAAAATAAAACAGATATCTAAATATTGAAAATGGCCTTTAACATAATTAATGGCTGCCAGATCTCTAGAGCATCTAAAAAAAAAAAAAAAAAAAA
>BLSH010234112.1:316070-326613 GCA_018402905.1 Glandirana rugosa | reverse complement strand
CCCCCTGCTTTGCAGAGAGAAAAATAACAGCCACAAAGCTGCACTCTGTAGAGAGCCCTGTGTTGTTTACCAACATAGGGCTCTCTTCTGTCATTCGCTCAACTGGTACCGGCCATAAATCATTAGCCGGGACCCGTTGACAAACTGGTCCTGCAGCCACTGACAGGTCAGGTTTCCGGGTGTGCGCACGCAGGGGTGAGCAGACCCAGAAAAAAGCCCCGATGTACGAGCCACTCCACCACAGTATATGTACTATGGCAGGCCAGCAAGTGGTTAAATTGCACTGTAAATTTTATATATATATATTGTACAGTCACAACATTAACTAGATTCCTTCTACAAAGAATGCCTGAAGCATGAAAACACATATAAAACACACATAAAACATACAACAAAAAGCACAGTGGAAAACGCATGATTATGCAGCAGCACTAGTGTGAACCTAGGCTAAAGCTGAAATGCAGGCAAATGTTAAAAAGAAATCAGGATTAATCCAGTGGCAATTCATTCTTAATAAAGATTGAATGCATTGCAAATACTGCTAGTGCAAGTACCTGGAATCAGCCTTTAAATTAACTCACATAATCAATCCAAGAAAAGCAGTGTTATCAACCAGTCTTCTCCATTTCATTAAAGTATATGTAAACCCTTACCTTGTAAAACAAGACATTCAGTTTAAAATATACCGGTAAATGAAAGGTAAAACATTTGTGTATACATTATATATAAAAAACATTATAAATGCCTTTTTTCATTTCCTTTAGTGATCACATTCCCTCTGTTATCACCTGCATAAGCATCTCAGAGAGCTAAGGGAGGAGAAACAGCAGCCCACTAATCTTCCCAGTGAATGGCGCTGTGTGTGTGTAGGGGTGAGGGGGCAATGTCAGTACAAGCCTGATCATTGGAGAAAAGCAGTCTGAATTCTCAGCACAGCTAGAAAACGGACCAGGCTGTACTTTTAAGGCCTCATGCACACCGGTGTATTGCAAATGCGGTTTCTCCCAATAGGAGAAAAACAGCGTAAAAAATGCACCTTTTTCAAATGCGTATAGTCGCTTATACAATGGGCCAGAATTTTAATTTATTATGGCCATTGAAATTAACAAATGGTGAAGAATTAAACGCACCTACTGATTGGGCTCGTATAGCTGCGTTTGGCGTTTTTTATGCCCAAAAGCTCCTCTCCTTCAGGAGAAGATTTTTGACTGCCAACTTTGCTGCTCCTAAACTCCTCCAAAAGCCTAGGCATGCATGGACACATAGGTGTGTTTAGGGCCTAAGGCATAAAACGCCAAAAGCCCCAAAAACTTCAGCTTAGGAGCAACGGTGTGCATGAGGCCTTAATAGGAAAGCAGAGGGACTGGCGGGAACATCATGGATCTCACACAAAGGAAGCAATACAAAGAGAACAAGATACATTCTCATACAAGTACATATCAGGAATATGAGATGTTGGGTTAACATTCTTTAAAGAGTGCCACCAACTTAACAATGGAAAATTATTAATTTTTTTCATTTATTTTGTACATTAAAATAAAAGCATATTTTTTATATAGATGCATGTGGTTGGTCTACCTATTCAAAGTCCTTTTTTTGGGGGGGGGGGGGGATCCACTTGTGTACTATTATCCTTGGGATGAGGTCGCCGCCACATTTTATCCTACAGACTGTATGGTATACCATTTGGAAAATGATTTACGTTAGGGATAGGGATGAGCTCCTAAATCTGCTGTCCCTTCATTATACTATCAGTAGGCTGAAGAGGTGACAAAGGGAACAGAACTTTAGGAGAAATGTTCAAATATAGTCACCTCTCAAATTAGGAAAAGCACACAAAGGTTCCCTACAGTTCTGCTATCTCTAGGCGTTTGGCAATATGATCTTTGTAGGGGTAGAGGATCAAAGCTCAGGTCCGCTTCAGCAGAAATCAAGTGACTAAGGCCGGCCATACAAGGTTCAGCAGGAAGTGGGTGAGATTGGTACCATTAATGGGAAGGGTGAATGTACCAAGATAATCGATTGACCACCTTGTGTACAACCAGCCTGCCGTATTCTCTTATGATTATCTCTGGCTTCCCCCTCTGGGAGCATACAATTACTTGACAGGAGGGATTCACCTGTCAGCACTATCTGTGTTGATGGGGGAATCATGAAAATTTCTTTCCTGCAACCCGTGTATGGTTTGCCTTAAGTCTAGGTTTTTGATCCCGTAACCTGCAACAGAAGGCATATAGCACAGCCTTTTTCTGTTACAATCAATCGTTTCAACCATGCTGTTACTCTACTTACAAATTCAAGTAAGCCTGTTAAGACTCGAACATGAAAATGGGAAGATTGTAGGGTAATCTTTGATTATAGGTTCAATTTGATTTCTTCTATCTAGTGAAGAAATGTGTACAATCCTTAAAAGCTACAGAGACATACAGCTATGCTCAAAGATACATAGCAAATGTTAAAATGGAACTGAAGGTAAAACCAATTTTTTTTTCTCATTTTGGATAGAGTACATCAGTGTTTCTCAACTCCAGTCCTCGAGGCACACCAACGGGTCATGTTTTCAGGATTTTCCTCAGATGAAATGGCTGTGGTAATTACTAAGGGAGTGAAACTGATCAAATCACCTATGCAAAATAATGGAAATCCTGAAAACATGACCTGTTGGTGTGCCTTGAGGACTGGAGTTGAGAAAAACTGGAGTACATTATAAAGAGAACATTATAACCCCCATAAGATTTTTTTGCCCCATTAGAGAGATTTCCTTTCACTTCCTGTCCCATAGCCAAAACAGGAAGTGAGAAGAAATTCCCATAAGAGAAGAGAATTCTGGTGATCACCAGAAGTAGTGTCCCTATTGGAAGACTAGGTACCCGTTCCACCCCCCCAAAAAAGCGATATGTCAAATGTGACGGGGGGGGGGGGGTGGGGGATGGAGCTTGAAACGGAACTTCCCCTTTTGGGTGTAGCTCCACTTTAAAGTATAGTTTGGAAAAGGTGGCTCCATTAGGGAGATTCACCCTCTGTCGTTCCTGTTTAAGGCTCAATTCACACCGATGCATTTTTAGTGCTTTTTGCATTTTGCAAATTTGCACTATAGAACGTGTTCCATAGGAAACCATGTTAAATGGTCTGCAGTGCAAATCTGCAAAATGCAAAAAGCACTAAAAATGCTACTGTTACTGTTGATAATAAAATGAAATCCCAAATTTTGGGTTGTTCCCAAATAAGTAAGACCTGGTTCACACCTATGCATTTTTAGTGCATTTTCAGTTTTGCAGAAAGACACTACAGTCCATTTAGCATGGTTTCCTATGGGTCGCATTCACATCTATGCATTTTATGGAAAGGGCTAGGGACTTTTTTCTGGTTTTTGGTTCCATAGACTTCAATGGATCAAAAACGTGTATTGAAAAACGCAAAATGCACCTGGAATGTGCAAACTGTAACCTGCATAGATGTGAACCAAGCCTGTCTGTGCATCCTTATTCAGGTAAATACAGCACTCACACAGGCGTATGCTACAGTTCACTCCATGTGAATGAGGCCTAAGAATGAACAATCATGGCTGGAACATCTGTGCGTCCTTGGGTGGATAAATGCAGCCCTTGTACTGATGAATGCTATAGCACGCCCCATGTAAATGAGGCCTTACAGAGTGATCTACTAGCCTATAGTCACATAAAATGTGAAGCTGCTGCTACAGTAGCTTGAGCCATTTCATTTAAAACCCTCTTGCCCAAAGGCAGTCATCCTCCAACAGGGAGCATAACAAACTCGCAAGACATGCTGCAGGCATGCAACATAAGTAATTAGGTTGGGAGTTAAAGACATACCACATGGGTGCTAGGCCTGCTAATAAATATTTATATTACCAGTGGTCTGAACAAAGCTACACAAAGCTTAGTGGAGTGGAAAAAGTGATGGTTTGCAATTAAAATTGAATAAACTAAATCTGCAGAAAGAAGAGTTTTTGCTGTACCCAGGCCAAGGCTTGGCGATTCTTTATTAATCACATACAGCAAGAACATCTCCACATGCTTGGTAACCAGTAGCCGCCATGTTCCACATTCCTCTGGAAGACTGCAGCCCTGTGTGGCAACCTTAGCTTAAGGTCACAACTCCCGTGTTTCTCAGTCAGCCATGTTCCTAATTTATTTCCTCTGCTCATTAGAACACTTAAATATTCTGTCTCGCTTAACAGATGGTGCTTTCAAGTTTTGTTACCATTCCAAAATCTTTAGAGGACTTCAAATTTGTGTACTTAAAACAGGAAGCTTACTGAAAAAAAAAAAAAGAGAAATCTTAAAGATGTGCACATTCGCGTCTAATGCCAAACAATCTGGAAACCATGGCCGCTTGGAAATAGTTCCATCAAAGTGACAGAAATCATTACACTGGTGTTGCTGCAATAAACAGATTTCCATTCCACATGGTACTCAGCTTGTGCTGAGCAGGCCGATAGAACGTAGTAAACCTTTTTTTTTTTCTCTTCCTCTGCTGCAGCTATAACTAATTGATTCAATCATTCCAGGGATGGAAATCCCTCAGGTGTATGAGAATCTTTACAATTTGATTTGATTGTAATGCTGATGGCTTTAACCACTTCCACACCGCCTACCGTGTATTTACGGCGGCAGTGTGGACGCTGAGTGCGAATCGCCGTAAAAATCGGCAATCGTACTCATGAGGAGTGTGCCCGCGGCTCGGGCGGACCCGATGTCCGTCAGCGAGCCGCGATGAGCGGCCACAGCCAAAGAACGGTTCCCCGCTCTGTTAGTGGGGGCATGAGAGATCTACTGATCCCTGTCACTGGGATCAGTTAGATCTCTTATGCCCATGGTAGCCCAGCCCCCCCACAGTTAGAACACGCCCAGGGAACACAGTTAACCCCTAGATCTACCCCTGCAGGTTAACCCCTTCACTGACATTTATACAGTAATCAGCGGACATTTACATTTCTGATCACTGTATAAATGTCATTGGTCCCAAAAAAGTGTCAAAAATGTCCGACATGTCCGCTGCAATATCACAGTACCGCTAACAATCGCAGATCTCCGCCATTAATAGTAAAAAAAAAATAAAAAAAAAACCCCAGAAATGAATTCTAATCATCCGTAAATGCGGCCACTTTTGCACAAACCAATCAATAAACGCTGATTGCTTTTTTTCCCCCCAAAAATATGAGGAAGAATATAAATCGGCTAAAACTGCTGAAAAAAAAAATGTTTTTTATATATTTTTTGGATTTGGATTTTAGCAAAAAGTAAGAAATGTGGGTTTTTTTGCAAAACGGTTGCCTTTCTTTTGTTTATAGCAGCGATCAGAAATGATGCAGAGGTGATCAAACACCACCAAAAGAAAGCTCTATTTGTGGGAAAAAAAGGACGCAAATTTTGTTTGGGTGCAATGTCGCACAACCGCGCAATTGTCAGTTAAAGCGACGCAGTGCCGAATCGCAAAAAGTGCTCTGGTCCTAACCAGGGAAATCCTTGCGGGATTAGATACATACAAATCTGCACAAATAAAAACTTAGATCCATACAAATCTGCAGTAATAATTTTACAGAAAATTGCTCTTCTTTTGTTTATAGCAGCGATCTGAAATGATGCAGAGGTGATCAAATACCACCAAAAGAAAGCTCTATTTGTGGGAAAAAAAGAATGCAAATTTTGTTTGGGTGCAACGTCGCACAACCACGCAATTGTCAGTTAAAGCGACGCAGTGCCGAATCGCAAAAAGTGCTCTGGTCCTAACCTGGGAAATCCTTGCGGGTCTGAAGTGGTTATATTATGAAATTGAATAAGCATATTAATCATACATTTACAACGTAAAGAAAAGATGCACAAATAAAAACTTAGATTCATACAAATCTGCAGTAATAATTTTACAGAAAATTGCTCTTCTTTTGTTTATAGCAGCGATCTGAAATGATGCAGAGGTGATCAAATACCACCAAAAGAAAGCTCTATTTGTGGGAAAAAAAGAATGCAAATTTTGTTTGGGTGCAACGTCGCACAACCACGCAATTGTCAGTTAAAGCGACGCAGTGCCGAATCGCAAAAAGTGCTCTGGTCCTAACCTGGGAAATCCTTGCGGGTCTGAAGTGGTTATATTATGAAATTGAATAAGCATATTAATCATACATTTACAACGTAAAGAAAAGATGCACAAATAAAAACTTAGATTCATACAAATCTGCAGTAATAATTTTACAGAAAATTGCTCTTCTTTTGTTTATAGCAGCGATCTGAAATGATGCAGAGGTGATCAAATACCACCAAAAGAAAGCTCTATTTGTGGGAAAAAAAGAATGCAAATTTTGTTTGGGTGCAACGTCGCACAACCACGCAATTGTCAGTTAAAGCGACGCAGTGCCGAATCGCAAAAAGTGCTCTGGTCCTAACCTGGGAAATCCTTGCGGGTCTGAAGTGGTTATATTATGAAATTGAATAAGCATATTAATCATACATTTACAACGTAAAGAAAAGATGCACAAATAAAAACTTAGATTCATACAAATCTGCAGTAATAATTTTACAGAAAATCAGCTTGTCCAATTTAAACAAAAAGCAGAAATCCCCTTCAAGGAGATAAAGTCACTTTGCCCAGTAAAAGTTTGACGTGAAAATTTCTGTACATAGTCCTCTCCATCCCAATATCTATACTTAAATGCAGAATGTATACCATGCTAATGCTTAAAATGGAAAGCAGCAACCTTAAACCCACAAGGCACAATACAACAGATTCAAAAAGACTGCGCTAATATCAAAAGTAGCATAAATGAATTGTAAAAACTGTGATACATGTAAACCAGAAAGGTGAAACTAAAAGTAATTAAAAAAAGGATGATGAAAACCACATAGATTAAAAAAATCTTAACAGTATATAGAGTGTGAACCAATGTGGAGTCCCTCATGCATAAAGTAAAGTAAAGTTTGTCAAAGATATAAAGTTCATCAAAAAATAAAAAGTTCATAAAGTCACTACCTGCCTGGAGTTTGCATGTTCTCCCTGTGCCTGTGTGGGTTTCCTCTGGGTACTCCGGTTTCCTCCCACACTCCAAAGACATGCTGTGAGGTTAATTAGATCCTGTCTAAATTGGCCCTAGTATATGTATGAATGTGAGTTAGGGACCTTAGATTGTAAGCTCCTTGAGGGTAGGGACTGATGTGAATGTACAATGTATATGTAAAGAGCTGCGTAAAATTGACGGCGCTATATAAGTACTTAAAATAAATAAATAAATAAAGTGAAGACTCCAAGTGGATAGAGAACACCAAGTGCTTCTATCATAAATCAATAGGTGATAATCCTCCACCAAGCAATAAGGCCGCTTACCAGATGTAAGCGCAGAAAGCGCTTTAGCTTCTCACCCAGCCAGGGTCCCCCTAAGGGGTGTAGTGGACTCCTCCAAATGGGGGTACACCAAGGCAGACAGACTCCGCTTGAAGGACCAATCACCCAACATGAGAGGGAACTCAGGTGTAAAGGCAGGGGGCACTGCGGCTTCTCACCCAGCCAGGGTCCCCCTAAGGGGGGTAGTGGACTCCTCCAAATGGGGGTACACCAAGGGAGACAGACTCCACTTGAAGGACCAATCACCCAACATGAGAGGGAACTCAGGTGTAAAGGCAGGGGGCACTGCGGCTTCTCACCCAGCCAGGACCCCACCGCGGGGTATGGTATACTTCTCCCAATAAGATGGGCAGACTCCGTTCAAACACTGATCATGAAACGGAAAGCCCATATAGTGTGATATTGCTTAAAAACATATTTAATGTATAAAAAATACACTTACAATTGTCAAGGCAGCCAGTGCATAGACGATAACAAGCCGGCCGGCTCAGCGAGTATAACTACAAAGTCAGTGAGGTCAAAGCGCCCTCCCATCTATACTTACCCAGCCACACTCCCTGCAATGCTGGAACCCTCACTTAAAAAAAAGCAGGGTTTCTGGGTATGGAGGAGCACAACCATGCCTATGAGCCAGTGCTCGCACCAGAGAAGCCAATCAAATGGCCATGCTCCCATGGGGAGTGCCATGATGTCATCTCCCTGTCTAAGCTCTGACCTCAATCAACAAGGGAGAAAGGCAGGCAGGCATGCTACAGCAGGGAGGGAGCTTAGGTAATTCTACACACCTAGGGAGTGTGAGCTATATTGACAGTGTCCATAGTGAAAATATATGATAACTGGATCATTTTTTTTTCAAGAAAATTATATTTTTAATAATTTAAATAATACAAAACTTACAGATATTAAATGACTTATATCAGAAGTATAAGTATGTAGAATTCAAGGTATTACTTCACACACTTTTTGGTTTAGTAAAAAGCCAGATCTAGTCCTACTGGGGGAGATTTACTAAAACTGGTGCAGCTCTGCATAGTAACCAATCAGCTTAAGGCTAGGATCACATTTATGCAAATTGGATGCAAGTTTCTCTGCATCCTATTCGCATGACAGGCGAGTGTGCCGGCCCTCAATGGAGTCGGTTTACACAGGTCCATGGTGACCGCAGTCTGGATTGCAGAAGGGTCCTGTGAGTGTTTGGGTCTGGTTCAGGTGTGAATTCAGCCAAAAATTCGGACCTGGATCACACCTGAAATAGCGTACAGACACGCACCGAACCCCAGGCATGAACCCGCGGCCACACAGATATGAACCAAGCCACAAACTTCAACTTGTTTAATTAAAGGGATTGTAAAAGCTGAAAGTTTTTCATCTTAATGCATTCTATGCCTTAATATAAAAAGCCTTCTAAGTGCAGCAGCCATTCTCAGCCCCCTAATACTTGCTTGAGGTCCCTCTCTGTCTAGCGATGTCCACGAGTGTCTCAGCCGCCTGAGATTCTTCCCCTTGGCTGCCGCTGTTGTTAATAAAGTCAACTAGCCAATCAGGAGAGAGAGGGGGCGGGCCAGGGCTCCGTGTCTATGGACATAGGGAGCAGTGACTCGGCTCAGGTGCCCCTATAGCAAACGGTTTCCTGGGTGGGCACTCAACAGGAAGGAGGGGCCAGGATCACAGAAGAGGGACCGAAGAAGAGGAGGACCCGGGCTACTCTGTGCAAAACCACTGCACAGAGCAGGCAAGTATAACATTTTTATTGGGAAAAAAGAGACTTTACAAACACGTTAAGCTGTAACAATAAAGCCTACAGTGCATCCGGAAAGTATTCACATAGCTTCACTTTTTCCACATTTTGTTATGTTACAGTCTTATTCCAAATGGATTAAATGCATTATTTTCCTCAAAATTCTACAAATAATAATCCATTGCAAAGGCAGTATTTTTGTAAAGCAGTAAATGAAACTTACAAGAAACGTGTGTTTCCCGGTTCACTTTAAAAATAAATAATAAAATGTACATTTAAAAAAAAAAATGTATTTTTTTTTTGTTTTTGAAGCCTGTAAAGTGCTGGTGCCATGGAGGCCTTCTGCAGATCTGTCAATGTATCTGTGTGCCTGTACATCCCGTATGGGCAGGCATATACACTGACAGGAAGAATAAATGAACTACCGTGGTGCGGCGCCGCACTGTGGTAGTTCACTGAGAATGAAAAGCAGACATCTGCAAAGGATGTCGAGGCTTGTAGTTTATTCGCACACAGCTGTGTGAATGAATGAATGCTGAGGCCCTGTGGGTGGAGCCCCGCATGGTCACACTGATTTCAAAAAGTGACAGCTAGTACAGGGGACTTCTTCCCCTACTGCTGTTACAGGGAGTGCTGGGATTGGGCAGTGGCGGCAGCACTCAGAACAGGTTACCTGTTCCACCCTAAAAATGGATGGAACATGCTACATGTTCCCAAAGGTAAACTTATCCTTTAACCTCTTCAGCCCCGGAAGGATTTCCAGCTTTAGGACCGGAGCCCTTTTTGCAATTCGGCGCTGCGTCGCTTTAACTGACAATTGCGCGGTCGTGCGACGTTGTACCCAACCGAAATTTGCGTCCTTTTTTCCCCACAAATAGAGCTTTCTTTTGGTGGTATTTGATCACCTCTGCGTCATTTCTGATCGCCGCTATAAACAAAAGAAGAGCGACAATTTTGCAAAAAAACACAAATTTCTTACTTTTTCCTAAAATACAAATCCAAAAAAAAAATATAAAAAAACTTTTTTCACCATTTTTGGCCGATTTATATTCTTCCTCATATTTGCGATAAAAAAAAAAATCGCAATCGGCGTTTATTGATTGGTTTGCGCAAAAGTGGTCGCGTTTACGGAACCACTTTTTTCAAAAAAATATAAAAAAAAAACCTAAACATAAAATCCTTTTTCATTCTTTAAACACAAAAAAACGTTTTAACAGCGAGAAGAAAACAAATATCGCCGCTAGTCTTTACTGCGTCTCCACTAGTTTATGGTGGTTTTCTTTCGAGATAAACACCCCTTTTTTCCTGCGTTTAAAGCCAACCCATGTTGCAGCGTGCTGGCGCGTTAACAGTCAATTTCGCTGCGTCGCGGCTTAACGTTTTTCCCGAGGCCAGGATTTCGACCTTTAGGAAGGCCCCGACTTCTCCAATTTCCTATTCAAATGGAGA
>BLSH010234112.1:303814-314920 GCA_018402905.1 Glandirana rugosa | reverse complement strand
TGTCAATGTAAGTTTGTAACTCTCTCAGTTATGTACAATTCTCATAAATGTTTCACAGATAGTATGGCAGCAGTTTAAAATATTCATACATTTTAAAAAAATTTGACAATTTAAAATGCAAACTGTCTTTCTCATCAACAAAATGATCTGCACTTACAGATGTTCTTATTCAGGATGCTAGGAATCTACCCGCAGTCTATGATTTTATGAAAGTATCACCAAGTATCAGCTGCTTTACATATGCAAGAGATAGAAGACGGCCTGGGTGATAATATGCATGACTGAGCATTTATAAAAGGATGGGGTTTTGTTTAAAGTACATTTCAGTCAAACAAACTACACCTTAGACAAGAGAGAGAGAAAACGCCAAAAGGCCTGACTCCAGCCAAAATGTTTTCTCTTATTAGTTTTGGATAAAGCTGGGAACAGATAATATTTCTGCCAAGCTTTTATTTTTGACCCCACTGAAGAAGTTTCCCATCACTTAGGCTTCTTTCACACGGACGGAACGTTCAGGTCCGCCTGTCCGTTTTTTCAGGCGGACTCAAACAGAGCCCCTCCATGCAGCCCTATGGAGCGACAGATGTCAGTGGAGATATGTCTGCTGACACCTGTCGTTCTCCAATCCGCTCCAGACCCGTAAAGTTTGACGGAGCAAAACCCCATTTTTTCATCCGTCATCGGATCGGATGACAACAGAGAGACGGACGGTAAGTTGTCATCCGATTTGCCATAGGGGAGAGCGGAGCTCTGACAGATCTGCCTTCCACACAGTGAGCAGAAATGGATCTGTCATCAGTCGGCTCAGCGGGGATCAGCTGAGCGATCCGCACTGAGCAAACGGAGCCCGCTAGCGGAGACGGCCGTGTGAAAGCGGCCTTACTGTCCTGGACAGCAATAAAAACTGACAGAGGCTCTAACTCTTTCCCACTTCATACAGAACAAATTGAAAGGTTTTGGCTAGAGTGGAGCTTTAAGTGCAGCAATCCAAACAGAACAATCAGAATCCATATCGGACAGTACAGGAGGGATTATAATTGGTTGCTCTGGGCTACTGCACTTATGAATAAGCACTTAAAGAGGAACAAAAAGTCAAAAGACATTTGTATCTGCTGACATAATATTTTAACGAACTGCTGAAGAGCTGCTTTAAGGATAAGAGTTTCCTATGGGTGCACCTGGTATTAACCAATTCAGGTCCGCCCCAAAGCAGTTTTACTGCTACAGATCACATATATATATATATATATATATATATATATATATATATACACACACACATATACACAGTCAGGTCCATAAATATTGGGACACTGACACAATTCTAATCTTTTTGGCTCTATACACCACCACAGTGGATTTGAAATGAAATGAACAAGATGTGCTTTAACTGCAGACTTTCAGCTTTAATTTGAGGGTATTTACATCCAAATCAGGTGAATGCTGTAGGAATTACAACAGTTTGTGCCTCCCACTTTTTAAGGGATCAAAAGTAATGGGACAGATTAACAATCATAAATCAAACTTTCACTTTTTAATACTTGGTTGCAAATCCTTTGCAGTCAATTACAGCCTGAAGTGTGGAACGCATAGACATCACCAGACGCTGGGTTTCATCCCTGGTGATGCTCTGCCAGGCCTCTACTGCAAATGTCTTCAGTTCCTGCTTGTTCTTGGGGCCTTTTACCTTCAGTTTTGTCTTCAGCAAGTGAAATGCATGCTCAATCGGATTCAGGTCAGGTGATTGACTTGGCCATTGCATAACATTCCACTTCTTTCCCTTAAAAAACTCGTTGGTTGCTTTCGCAGTATGCTTCGGGTCATTGTCCATCTGCACTGTGAAGTTCCGTCCAATGAGTTCTGAAGCATTTGACTGAATATGAGCAGATAATATTGCCCGAAACACTTCAGAATTCATCCTGCTGCTTTTGTCAGCAGTCACATCATCAATAAATACAAGAGAACCAGTTCCATTGGCAGCCATACATGCCCACACCATGACACTACCACCGCCATGCTTCACTGATGAGGTGGTATATGCTTTGGATCATGAGCAGTTCCTTTCCTTCTCCATACTCTTCTCTTCCCATCACTCTGGTACAAGTTGATCTTGGTCTCATCTGTCCATAGGATGTTGTTCCAGAACTGTGAAGGCTTTTTTAGATGTTGTTTGGCAAACTCTAATCTGGCCTTCCTGTTTTTGAGGCTCACCAATGGTTTACATCTTGTGGTGAACCCTCTGTATTCACCTTTTATCTGCTCCTTGTAAATGGGATAATGAGGGTATAATACACACCTGGCCATGGAACAGCCGAGCAGCCAATTATCCCATTACTTTTGGTCCCTTAAAAAGTGGGAGGCACATATATATACTGTTGTAAATTCCTACACCGTTCACCTGATTTGGATGTAAATACCCTCAAATTAAAGCTGAAAGTCTGCAGTTAAAGCACATTTTGTTAGTTTCATTTCAAATCCATTGTGGTGCAATCATCATCTTCAGATCACATTTCACTAGCACTATTTTTTTCAATTTTCTCATGTTTGTATGGTTATATTTTGATTCTGGGTATATTTGCTGTGGTATCGGTATAGTTATATTGGAGATACCAATGTCTGTTTGTATGTTTGATGACAGAAACAGATATTATGTGATTGTGAATTGGAATCTCACCAAAAGGATCGCTTTGTGTATAGACGCCGTGAAAAAAAGACCTGGTATCATGTGTGAAGAAGCTTGAATTAATTGTCTTAATTGATTCCCCATGGATTAAGAATAAATAGTGCCAGTGAAATGTAATCTGAAGATGGTGACTGTTCCATACCTTGAAAAGGGGCGTGAGAGGAGGATAATAGCCCGAAACCGTCGGTGATGTGGAACAATTTTGTTATGGACTTTTTATGATCTTATTATCGCTTTTGGATATCTTTTGAACTGTGTTTATATCTATGATACTTTGGTTCATTAAAAGAATTTGTGTGCAGCAATCCTGGACCTGAATCTCTTTGATCATCGACGGGTGCCACGGATATCGAGCCCACACAGCGGGAGCCCAGCGGCGGGTACTGTGGGCTCGATATCCGTGGCACCCGTCGATGATCAAAGAGAGAGGCAGAACGGCGGTCTGCCTACGTACAAATAAGGCAAGTTGTCGTTCCCCTAGTAAAATCACCTCCCACAGTTTAGAAAAACACAAGCTAGGCACACAAATTAACCCTTTGATCACCCCTAATGTGAACCCCTTCCCAGCCAATGTCATTAGTACAGTGACAATTTTTTAGCACGGATCATTGCATTGGTGTCACTGGTCCCCAAAAAGTGTCTGTTTGTGTCCAATATCACAGTCCCACTATAAGTCGCTGATTGCTGCAATTACTAGTTAAAAAAAAAAAAAAAAAAAAATCCCATAGTTTGTAAGCGCTATGATTTTTGCCCAAACCAAACAACATACGTTTATTGGGATATTTTTTACCAAAAATATGTGGCAGAATACATATTGGCCTAAATTTATGAAGACATTAGATTTTTTTTTATTTTTATGGGATATGTTTTACAGTGGAAAGTAAAAAATTTATTTTTTTTTTGTTCAAAATTGTCTCTTTTTTTTTTGGTTTATAGTGCAAAAAATAAAAAAACGCAGAGGTGATCAAACACCACTAAAAGAAAGCTTTATTTGTAAGGGAAAAAAAGGACAATTTTATTTGTGTACCGCGTCGCATGACCGCGCAATTGTCAGTTAAAGTAATGCAGTACATTATCTCACAGAATGGCCAAGTCATGAAGGGGGATCTTACGGGAGTCAAGTGGATAAAGTAGTAGTGAAGTAAACATTTGGACTTTGTCCTAAAGGTAAGGCTAAAAAAAAAAAAAAAATTCTAAAAATTCTTACCTGTAGGTGTCTTTAAAACAGCTTCAACTTGCACCACTTAGTAGATAAGACCAGCTTGAGTCAATTACAAAGTTGGCACATGCACAGTGCTCTCCGCCTGCACAGAATATTGAATGTGCCATAGCTGCAGAGAGCACCGTGCCACTATGATGGCTTCCGTGTACATGCATGGGTCTGATGTCATTCAAATGGCCAGAGAGCACAAACCCAGAAGGGAGACCAGGCAATGATGGAAGCACCAAGAGCTGTGACATTGTGCCGCTAGAATGCCTTGTAAGGTAAGTTGGTCATAATGAACTAGTATGCAGTGCATGCCAGCACATTGTGGTATTAACATGCTGGGGGCTATTGTATTGTATTTTTTTTTTTTAAGTGGAGTTCCACCCAAAAGTGGGGGGAAGCAGATACCCGTCTTCTCCCTCCTCTTCTGCCGGGCCAGTGAGAGAGCGCAACATGCTTCGCACATGCGTAGTAGGGATCCGGCCGTGAAGCCGGAAGGCTACACTGCCGGGTTTCCCTTACCGGCAATGACAGCAGCAGCACCTGGCAGCTGATGGAAACATTGGCTGAGGTGCCAACATCGCTGGACTCCAGGACAGGTAAGTGTCCTTATGTTAAAAGTCAGCAGCTACAGTATGTGTATCTGCTGACTTAATTTTTAAAGGAGTGGGCGGATAATAATATTAAAACCCTTAAAGTGGTAGTAAACCCTCCTATCATTTTCAGCCAAGGAAGCTGCCATCTTGGCCTGTTTAATCTACAACTGCCATGATGCTGCACATGTGATCAGCTATGACACCAGCCATTGAATGGTTTGACAGTTTGGTTTAGAGCACAACCAATGGGAGTGTTCCATTTCCGGCACGTGCCGGAAATGTAACTGGTTTTTAACCTGTTAAATGGATGGGTTTACTACCACTTTAAGGCTTCAGGCCAGTGAAGGAGTAGCAGCAGACTGATGAGGTTATTCCTGGCCTCTCTCCTTCTGTTAGAATGATCTTTCTCTACAGAAGTACATGCACCTGATTGGCTACTAATACCTCTCCCAATCTGCATGCTGCTGTACAGAGGGGTTAGAAGAGCCTGATAAGTCAAATGCAACATCAGTTTCATTTTAAAAAAATACATTTAATCATTACCGTATATAAAATACATTTCTACAGCTTACCTTTTTTTACTTTAACAAATGCCTTTCTATACTGCTGGAAAAAAAAAATCTATTCTTTCAAACACAGTCCCTTGCCCTTCATAGTTTTACTGGAACTCACCTGGTAAATATTATTACCTGAACAATCCATGGTAGGAAAAATCCCCTTTGGAGCTACAAGCAACCCACTGCAATGCTCAGAACAAAAAAGCACAATGCTTTTCTATAATACATTTCTATAGAAAAGGAATGCTAGAATGAAAAATGAAAGGAATGCAAATACTTACAAAGTCAAAGTCACCATCTGGAGGAACCTTCCAGTTGTCGGGGAACACATTCTTGGATATAAGGAACTGGTCATGGACATTCTGGTTATGATTCTCATGGGGCTTATTTTTGGAATCTTGTTTATCAAAGTAATCCATAAATGAAGGCCGCGGCACTTGAGGAGAAGTTGCATTTCCTTGAAGAAAACAAAAAAAAAAAAGAATTACATGTATATCAGTGTGGCAAGACAAACATTCTTTACAAAAAATACACAAAATTTGAAGAATATTAATGCTACTTTAATAAACCAAAGGTTTAGTTATAGTGATTTCAGAAACAAGTGCAAGAATTCAGTGATTCAGCTCAGTATGCTTTAGAAAGTTAGTGGTAGTCCCCTATAGAATAAGCACACACTACTCTACTGAGGTTCAGTAAGGCGGCAATGGGGGTATATAGTACATGAAGCCTGTGCAGTGTAATCTCCTCTCTCTTTCTGCCTGCATCTCATCATTTTCAAAGCATGTTTTATCATTACTGGAGGCTGAGAGAAACTTCTTGTATTGCCATTATCTGTGAGAGGCAACAAAGAGGGTATTCCAGCATCACCAGGAAGTATGTTCCAGCATCACGAAGAATTATGTTCCAAGATCACCAGATTACCAAAAAGGAAGTCTGATTGACTGATGCAGTATAACTGTTGTGTTACACAATGTGAATTAGTATAAAATGTCATGTGTGTGTATTATTTGGTTTATTATTGCTCTGTGTCTTTAAGCTGTCTGCCTCTGTCTGAGCTGAACCTTTTCTCCCACCGTAGTTCTGTATATCCCCTCCCCTCCTCTTTTTCTGGTTTCATTTCTGAGCATGCTGCCTTCATGTACAAATCTTTACATGTGGCTTACAACATCATCGTTTTTCTACCTATGAATATCCATCATTAAACAGAACATTCGAAAGGCTTCATCGTCTGTCTCCTCAATGTGAGTTTATTCATTGAGTTAAACTGTCTGAATTGATGCAAGGGATAAAAAGATCACCAGGTCAGTGTAAGCCCTATATGATGCTGAAGATAAAGTTTATCGCCTTGTAGTTGAAACAGAATAATAACAATGACTGTATGAAAATATTAACTAATAAACACTAAGGGTATGACACCTGTATGCTTCTCAAGGTTGCCGAGCCTGCCGGGAAGTGAACTCTGCACTGCTCCAATCACAGGCAGTGAGACATTTTACTGATGCGCAGCTGCAGCGATCAAGGAATGTCTCATTGCCGTTTATTAGCGCAATGCAGGGTTCACTTCCCGGCGGGCTCGGGCACTTGCAAACTCCTTATTAAATATTAAAGTTGTTCTAAAATCAAAAGGTTTCTTTACTTACATTAAAGGAGTTGTAAAGGCCAAAGGTTTTTTTTTTTTTATCTTAATGCATTCTACTAAGCCCCATCTCTATCCAGCATTATGCACAATTCCCTTGGCCACCTGGGACTCTCCTGATTGGCAGGGGCACAGCCGCGGCGCCATTTGCGCCTGTGGCTGTAAAAGTCAGTTAGCTAATCAGGGGAGAGAGGGTACAGGGCCAAACGGCAGCTGTGTGTCTGAATGGACACACGGAGATGCAGCTTGGCTCGGTGCACCCATAGTAAGCTGCTGGGCTGTGGGGGCACTCATCAGGAGGGAGGGGCCAGGAGCAGCAAAGAGCGACCAAGGAAGAGGAGGATCCGGGCTGCTCTGTGCAAATCCACTGCAACAGAGTAGGTAAGTATAACAGGTTATTTAAAAAAAAAATACATAACTGCGTCCTGTACCGATCCATCGCTGTGTCTGTCTGCAGCAGCACTGCTCTTTCTCCCTGGTCTCACAGGGCAGATTGATAGCTATTGGCTCCTGCTACTGTCACTCTAATAAAGTGAGGAGGGAGGGATTAGCTGTGTCTATAGATGCACACAGACCAGCACTGGAGCCAGTCTGCACATGTGCCTCAATAAGAAGCAGCTTCCTATGGTGGCACATTGAGAAGGGGAGGGACCAAAAGTATCGGTAATGGAACCCAGGAAATGAGGTTCCGGGCTGCACAGCACAGGTAGGTATAACATGTTTATTATTATAGTAAAATAAAAATAAAAAAAGTTTACGAGCACTTCAAAGAAACAGGCTGTCTAATTTAAAACAGCAGTACTTCGAGAGGGGATGCAAAAAAAAGTCCAGTAATCTGGTCCAGTAAATTGCACCTTTCACAATGCATAGGCAATTGTTGTCTGTGCACCTGCCACATTTCTATCTGCCTTATCATACAAGCCTGTCAACATTTACATAAAAGTAGGTATAGTAAGGATCGGAGAAGCATAACACAACATTAAAACGGAACCTATGTCTCAACAGGGAATTTTTTTAAATATTTCTTTACTTTGAGCCCTGCCGCCATTCTGGCCTAGGCCAGAATTATGTGTACCTGGTCCTGTAGGCTGCTGGGATACTTGCATCACATTTCCCAGGAGACGGCAGGTTCGGCATCCAAAAAACAAAAAAACAAAAAAAAAAACCCACAAACAATTGATAGTGCAAAAAGTTCTGTGTTCTAAAGGCAGAAGGTTTTTGTACCTTCGTACATTCTATGCATGAAGGTACAAAAACCTTCTGTGTGCAGCTCGTCCCCAGCCCCCCTAATATTTACATGAGCCCCCTCTCGATCCAGCGATGTCCACAAGAGCCCTGTCTCTCCGGGAACGCGCTCCCCTGATTAGCTGTTGGCAGAAGCGGGAGCCATTGGCTCCAGAACCTACAATTCCCAAATAACGCAAAACATGAGCTGTGGAATCTGGCCAAAAACCCTACCCAGGCTAGCTGACATTTAAAGTGTTACTAAACACAGGACCCTGCATTTACTATATCTGGTCTCCTACAGTACACAGAACATGGAAATGCAATAGTTTTAGTAAATATAAACTGCTAAATACATTTTCTCACCAGCATTATATAGCAGTCTTCTATAGAAGTCGAGTGACTTCTATCAGTGTCTAGTTAATGCTTGTAGGAGGAGTTTTCATTCTACTCTGACTGTCTTATGAGGCTGCAGGACCCCTGACCCTCTGTCTGGACAGCTCCGACTGGCCTTGTGCTGATCACATGCAAGCAGGGCTGTAGATAAGGGGGGGGTTTGGGATGTTCAAACCTCCCCCCAGAGCATCCTGCCAAAAATAAAAAGTGTCTCTGCCCTGCCATCTCTCATGGCGCCAGCACCGCAACAACAAACAGTGGAGCACAGCAGTCAGTATTGCGGGTAAAGTGGATGTCGCAGGTCGGGTGTAAGGCACACCATCACAGGCACTTATGTGACGCTGTTATGACCAGGCTGTGCTGGGTTGCCGGCGGACAGATCATAGACACAGTGGAGCTGAGATAAGACAGTACATGGATGGTCTCTGACCATCTCCTGTAGTACAACTGCAGTCTCTGACCATCTCCTCCAGTATGCCTGCAGTCTCTGACCATCTCCTGTAGTACGTCTGCAGCCTCTGACGATCTCTTGTACACCTGCAGCCCCTGATCATCTCCTGCAGTATGTCTGCAGTCTCTGACCATCTGTTGTAGTACGCCTGCAGTCTCTGACCCACTCTTGTATGCCTGCAGTTTCTGACCATCTCCTGTAGCACACCTACAGTCTCTGACCCTCTCCTGTACTATGTCTATAGTCTCTGACCATCTCCTGTACTATGTCTGCAATCTCTGACCATCTCCTGTAGTACGTCTGCGGTTTCTGACCATCTCTTGTAGTACGTCCGCAGTCTCTGACATTCTCTTGTACATTTGCAGTCCCTATCTCTTGTATGCGTGCAATCTCTGACCATCTCCTGCAGTACACCTACAGTCTCTGGCCCTCTCCTGTACTATGTCTGCAGTCTCTGACCATCTCCTGTACTATGTCTGCAGTCTCTGACCACCTCCTGTACTATGTCTGCAATCTCTGACCATCTCCTGTAGTACGTCTGCAGTCTCTGACCATCGCCTGTACTATGTCTGTAATCTCTAACCATCTCCTGTGGTATGTCTGCAGTCTCTGACCATCTCCCGTAGTACACATGCAGTCTCTGACCATCTCTTGTACGCCTGCAGTCTCTGACCATCTCATGTTGTATGTCTGGCAGTAAATGATATGCACAACCCTTTGGTGTGTCAGGGGCTGCAGTTGAGGCACTGAAAACCTCACTGGTTGGCCATCACTGGGATGCAGTCTCAAACCAAGTTATACATCCACACGACAAATGGAGTGTATGAGAGTCAGAACAAGCTGGTCTGGTTTAAAGTAGACCTTTCACCATGAAGGCCTCTTTCACACACACTGCAGTCCCTACTTTCATAGCTGTGTGTGCTCTGCTCATTGCTAATAACACGTTGTAGGAGTTTTCTGTCTATTGGTGAGTCCCCCACCTCCCATGTCCATGGTGTGCGGGCAGTGAGATGATGTGCTGTAACCTTCAGCAACCAATCAGTGAATGGTAATGATGTGCTTTAACCTCCAGCAACCAATCAGTGAGCAGTCATGATGTGAATGGGGGGGTGAAGGAAATGTTTGCCCAGGGTCCAATCAATATGAAAGGTGGCCTTTGCAATCTACAGTGGGTGCCAGTGAAATCTTAATGACAAACCCTGCTTCCTACGGGGCACACCGTGCATGCTCGCTCCTGTGCTGTGTGGGTCGATGGAGCCATGCTCCATCGACCCACACAGCGCTGCTTGGTTGACCCCCACCACGCTTCACCACTTGGTACCTGCTGCCGAACCCCCCCAGGACAAAAAATTATCTACGGCCCTGCATGCAAGGTAAAGCTCCCTCCTTTCAGTATTCAGTGATCCAGAGGACTGCGTTGTATTAGTGCACCCCTATATATTAGCCATACAGTGTATTGTTACTGTTTCTTCTAACATGTCCTATCCTTGCGACAGATTAATGTACATGCCGGTAAGATGTATATGAATCTGTTACAACTCTGACAGAACCATAGCTAAATTTCACCTTAATCCAATATTAAACAGGTATTTTCCGTTCATATAAAAACAAAAACAAAAAAAAACAAACAATTTTTTTATTTGTAGAACAGCTTATAAAGGCTTATAGGTCGTGACGAATATCATTAGCCCATTTCAGGACAAGTGTCCTCCTGGACCAGAGCAATTTTAACAACCTTATTTTTGGAATTTTTTTTACAAAGCCTGAGTTTACAGGTTGATTAAAACAGTTATCATACATATGGAGAACACAAACAATTCTTTACATTCCAGTCAACTGGTAAATAAGGTCACAGTAGTTAGAAACATAGAAAAGTGACGGCAGAAAAAGACTGAGTAGTCCATCGAGTCTGCCCCTTTTTATTTATTTATATTTTTTTTTAATGTTTTTTTTTTTTTTTACATTAACCTTGTTGTCTGACTATAGATTTATGTTTATCCCAAGCATGTTTGAAGCCATTTACTGTTGACTGTCTCACAACCTCTGTTGGTAGTTTTTACCGAAGTTTGTACGAACCCTATTTGTATTTAGATATCAGTCTGTTGTTCCAATTACATTTTTTTTTTTTTTTGTAATTTTTTTTTATATTTATTTATTTTTCCCCGTCTGAGCTACCTGATGAGTCAGAAAAAGACGGCAGTGAAAAGATACAAAGATTGATGACACTGGAATAAATGGTCAACTGACCTTACATTTCTTAACAAACACAAGAGGTATACATACTATTGACAAAATTAGTTGGACATTTGAGTCCGAAACATTTTTTTTAAGGTTTTTATTCCAACAATTTTAACGA
>BLSH010234112.1:275820-287014 GCA_018402905.1 Glandirana rugosa | reverse complement strand
CTCACTGATCACACCATCGTACCGCAAGCTGCAGACTTTCAAGAGTTCCTCAAGAGGAGTGAGGCTAACTTACGTTGCAGATGAAGGTAGATTTTCGGGGATTAACACAGCCACTTGGTTTCACTTATTTCCTGGAATAACACTAAGAAGAACTTTTGATTTGCCCACTCAAAGCAAAAGGTTAAACATTTCAGTATCCCCTCCCCAGCACAAACTCTTATTTTCTCTGCTTCTCCCCTTCTCCTTCAGCTGTCTGGGGGAGAAGAAGCCATCCTGTGTATAAAGCTTAAACAGGGCTATGGATTCTCCTCATATGACAGCAATGGGGCTTGGTAGCTGGCCATTGCTGTCACACGGAAGTAACTGGTATTTTCTGTGTTCTTGGCAGTTGAATGTATCAGTATTGGGGGGGGGGGGGGGGTGAAAGGAAGATAAGTATGTGCTGCTGTGTGGGGTTATTAAATTTAACAAATTGCTATGAAATTAATGATCAAGCATTTATTTGCATTAAGGGCATCTGGTTTCGGGTTTAAAGCAGAACTACAGGCAAAACTGCTAACAGCATGAGGAGAGGAGAAGAGAGCCAATAACCAGCTTCTCTAAAAGGGACATGTGCACTGATGATCAGCGTCCTGATTATCAGTGCAGTACAAACCGTGCCCACCAGTGTTGCCAATGTGTGCCCACAGTACTGCCAATCAGTGCTGCATACCAGTGCCGCCTCATCAGCACAGCCTCTTAATCGCCGTCAGTGCAGCTGAAAAATTATCTGTTTCCAAAACTTTATCACAAACTATGAAAAAGTTTGTTTTTTTCAAAATTTTTTCTGCCTTTTTTTCCATTTATTTAGCAAAAAATAAAAAACCCAGTGGTGATGATTAAATACCACCTAAAGAAAGATCTATTTGTGTGAAAAAAATATAAAGATTTTGTTTGAGTACAGTGTAGCATGACCACGCAACTGTCATCCATTGTCATGTCAAGTGCGACAGCGCTGAAAGCTGAAGATTGGCCTGGTCTGGATGGGGGTAAAAGTGCCCAGTAGGCTAGTGGTTAAAGAAATGCCAGTGTTCTTGGCAGAGAAAACCGCTTATTTTGAGTGTTTTTTGTATTAGAATATAGGAGAATTTAGCTTTTTTTTTCTGCCAGAAAAACACTCTTAAAAATCCAAAACGGAAGGGGGTTTTTTTCTGCCTCTAAATGCTGAGCTTAAACGCCTGTAGAATACATAATGTGCATGGACACATAGGACAACATTAGTTGCTTCAACAGGCAAAACACTAAACTCTTCTAGAAGCAGCATTTTTGTTAAGTAAGGCTCCAATTTACACAGGATGCTGTTTCAACCTCCCTTGAATGTTTTATCTTGAAAGCTAGAAACCGGCGTCTAAAGCCGTGTTTGCGTCTAGGAGCGTTTATAAAAAAAAAAAAAACTTAAACTTTTTTTTCTTTAAATGGAAACGCCTGTAAATGAAACGGAGATGGGAGCTACTGCGTTTAGGAGAGTTTACAAGCTATTTGGCCTTTAAAATGCCTCTGAACTGGCGTCTGAACCCATTTTTTTGCGTTCCAAAAAAAGCCTCTAAACTCAACTGCCCGGAAACGACCCTGTGTAAATGTACTGATAAGATAACAGAGAGTTCAGGGGCAGCTGAAAAAAACGCCCAAATGCCTCTAAACGTCCGTTTACCAGCAGCAATGTAAATAAGGCCTTAGTGTGCATGGAGCCTCAATGATAATAGATCATGGATATTCAATATAATAAATTGACCAGTATGTTTAGATTTTATTAAAATAGATATGGGGAAGAAATACTATTGCTATGTAAAACGCAGATATGCATATATTTTCCATATCTGAAACACACTGCTTTAAAACGTTAGACATAAGCAGACACAAGAATATGTACACTATGTATGCTTAAGGCTATGGATAATTTCAGCTAGGGACAGAACGAACAAACGTTTTTGGCTGCTCCCAAGCCTATTATGTTGGGTCACTCCCCTGGCTGACTGGGTGCCAATGTCAAACAGAGGTTCGCCTTTTCCCCAAACTATCAGCAAATCCAAAGGAAAGAAGCTAGCGGCACGCTGTAAAATCTAACGCTTGTAAAGCTTTATTATTCTGCACAATCAATGCAAAGCCCTGTCTAGAACCTCCTCCTCTGACGTTTTTTCACCCACAACTTGGCTGAATCGTAGTGATGGGGAAGGCATTTAGACATCCATAATAAAGCTTTACAAGCATTGCATTTTACAGAGTGCTGCCGGCTTCTTTTCTTTGGACTTACAAGGACAGAACGAGTTTGATGTTCATACAAATAAAGCAGCAATCCACCACAACTTGCCAGTGCTGTGTCTCTCGGGGGAACTAGATTTCGCAAACACCACCGGGAGAAATGGTACCAGAAGCAGAGTTCTGATGTGTGATGGAAAATGAGATAGCCAGACAGCTAGTACAACACATACCCTCCCCATGTGCTAGGAGAGGTCATACAGAGCCATACATAATAACAGGATGATATAATTACCCCAAAGAGATACACACAGGGACAGAACAGGACATCCACGGCGTGTAACCGCACTCTTGAAAACATTCATAACTGAATGTTGAGTTCTTTGTCTCAATAACTGGATATTAGCAGGTGTGGAGTAAACCTTTCCTTTATCATCCATCGCAAATTTAATCAAAGATAACAAGATTTCATTGTGCTAATGGCCTGTGAAATGTATACTACCCATCCACAGCTACCAGATGAATCAGTCTTTTCATCTTTGGTTGGCCTTGAATATAATCCTGACAAAATGCATACGAGATGGTCACAGGTTTTACCACGGCCTCTTTCCAAGCCTTCTACAGCTTTAAAGCTGAACTCTACCAATTATTAGATGTGGTGGCTGCATTTGTTTTCTTTTCTTTGCCTCTTCCCCTCTGTTTTTACTTGGTGATCTGGCCAGTAAAACACCTACAGTATTAGGAAGACACCACTCTGGAGGAATAAGCATAGAAGGCACAGCAGACAGCACCATTGTCAATTTGATGGGGGGGGGGTGGTGTTCAATGTATTTGTAGATTTATATACAGTATCTCACAAAAGTGAGTACACCCCTCACATTTTTGTAAATATTTTATTATATCTTTTCATGTGACAACACTGAAGAAATGACACTTTGCTACAATGTAAAGTAGTGAGTGTACAGCTTGTATAACAGTGTAAATGTACTGTCCCCTCAAAATAACTCAACACACAGCCATTAATATCTAAACCGCTGGCAACAAAAGTAAGTACACCCCTAAATGGAAATGTCCAAATAGAGTCCAAAGTGTCAATATTTTGTGTGACCACCATTATTTTCCAGCACTGTCTTAACCCTCTTGGGCATGTAGTTCACCAGAGCTTCACAGGTTGCCACTGGAGTCCTCTTCCACTCCTCCATGACGACACAGAGCCGATGGCTGTTAGAGACCTTGCGCTCCTCCACCCTCCATTTGAGGAAGCCCCACAGATGCTCAATAGGGTTTATGTCTGGAGACATGCTTGGCCAGTGAATCACCTTTACCCTCAGCTTCTTTAGCAAAGCAGTGGTCGTCTTGGAGGTGTGTTTGGGGTTTTATGTTGAAATACTGCCCTACGGCCCAGTCTCCAAAGGTATGGGACCATGCTCTGCTTCATTATGTCACAGTACAGGTTGGTATTCATGGTTCCCTCAATGAACTGCAGCTCCCCAGTGCCGGCAGCACTCACGCAGCCCCAGACCATGACACTCCCACCACCATGCTTGACTGTAGGTAAGACACACTTGCCTTTGTTCTCCTCACCTGGTTGCCACCACACACGCTTGACACCATCTGAACCAAATAAGTTTATCTTGGTCTCATCAGACCACAGGACATGGTTCCAGTAATCCATGTCCTTAGTCTGCTTGTCTTCAGCAAACTGTTTGCAGGCTTTCTTGTGCATTAGAAGAAGTTTCCTTCTTGGACAACAGCCAAGCAGACCAATATGATGTAGCGTGCGTCATATGGTCTGAGCACTGACAGGCTGACCCCCCCACCCCTTCAACCTTTGCAGCAATACTGGCAGCACTCATACGTCTATTTCCCAAAGACAACCTCTGGATAGGACGCTGAGCACATGCACGCAACTTCTTTGGTCGACCATGATGAGGCCTATTCTGAGTGGAACCTGTCCTGTTAAACCACTGAATGGCCTTGGCCACTGTGCTGGAGCTCAGTTTCAGGGTCTTGGCTATCTTCTTATAGCCTAGACCATCTTTATGTACAGCAACAATTCTTTTTTTCAGATCCTCAGAGTTCTTTCTGAGGTGCCATGTTGAACTTCCAGGGACCAGTATGAGAGAGTGAGAGCGATAACACCAAAATTAACACACCTGCTCCCCATTCACACCTGAGACCTTGTAACACTGACGAGTCAGATGACATTGGGAGGGAAAATGGCTAACTGGGCCCAATTTGGACATTTTCACTTAGGGATGTACTCACTTTTGTTGCCAGAGGTTTAGAAATTAATGGCTGTGTGTTTTGAGGGGACAGCAAATTTACACTGTTATACAAGCTGTACGCTCACTACTTTACATTGTAGCAAAGTGTCATTTCTTCAGTGTTGTCACATGAAAAGATAGAATAAAATATTTACAAAAATGTGAGGGGTGTACTCACTTTTGTGAGATACTGTACACAAACTGAAGCCAAACTCCAGTGCACACTTTATAATCAGTTACAGCAGTTTTTCTTTTGCTTTTGGGATAAATGTTTTACATGCATAAATACAAGTTGATCATGTTAACCACTTCAGCTCTGGAAGGTTTACCCCCCTTCATGACCAGGACATTTCTTGCAATACGGCACTGTGTTAATTTAACGGACAATTATGCGGTCATGTGACGTTGTCCCCAAATAAAATTGTTGTCCTTTTTGTCCAACAAACAGAGGTTTCTTTTTGTGGTATTTGATCACCTCTGTGGTTTTTATTTTTTGCGCTATAAAGAAAAGATGACCATCAATTTTGAAAAACAAAAAAAAAAACAATATTTTTTAATTTCTGCAATAAAACACATTCAGTAAAAAATCTCATTTCTTCATCAGTTTAGGTCAATATGTATTCTGCTGCATATTGTTGGTAAAATAAAATCCCAATTAGCCTATATTGATTGGTTTACGCAAAAGTTATAGCGTCTACAAAGTATGGGATAGATTTATGGAATAGTTTGTTTTTTTTACTAGTAATGGCGGCGATCAGCGATTTTTGTGGGACTGCGACATTGCGGCGGACAAATCTGACACTAAGCGACACTTTTTGGGACCAGTGACACCAATACAGGGATCAGTGCTTAAAAATATTCACTGTTATTGTACCAATGACACTGGCAGGGAAGGGGTTAATATCAGGGGCGATCAAAGGGTTAAATATGTTCCCTGGAAGGGTTTTCTAACTGTGGGGGGGGGGGAGGGGTGCTTGTAATGTTAGAAGACAGAGATCAGTGTTCCTGCTTGGTAGAAACACAAGATCTCTGTCTTCCCCTCTGACAGAACGGCGATTTGCCTTGTTTACATAGGCAGACTGCCGTTCTGCCTATGTCAGGAATGATCGGTGGGTCCGCCAGACCCGCTGATGGCACCCACAATGTCCAATCACAGGAGGAGCTGGTTGCCGGCAGTGCGCATGCATGCCCCAGACCAGGAAGAGGCGATCACGTACAGGTACGTGATTTCGCCTGTAGGAGCCACCGTCCCGCAGTATATGTACGCGGGGTGGTCGGCAAGTGGTTAATCACCGATCAGTGTTAAGTGGTTTGTCACAACCCTGTAAAATGATGCATTCTGCTGGAGAGCTTGTGTTTTTGAAAAACAACAGACTTGCTGCCTGAATCACCAGATAAACACAGAGGAAAGAAAACCTAAAAAAGGAAATACTATTTAGCTGTTTCCGTCCGCCCTATAGCCGAATGATGACTACAGCGCGGGCCTTAATTGCCAGGAGGGTGTCAATAGACGGGGCGTGTGCTCTGTGATCATCGAGTCAATGAGACTCGGTTGATCATAGATCGGAGTAAGGGATCAACTCCAGCCCCTTACCACCTGATCAGCTGTCAGCCAATGACAGCTGATCACGTGATGTAAGAAGATCACTAAGCTGCTTTTTTTTTCCCCCCTCATGTTGATAGCGCGAGGGAAAGAAAAAAGCTGATCACCGGCTTCTAATAGAGGGACATCGGTCCCGCACAGGGAGAGGCACTGCTGCTATGCAGTGCCCTCCAGTGCCATCTGCCAGTGCTCACCAGTGCCACCTATCAGTGACCATCAGTACTGTCAACCAGTGCAAGCCTAACAGTGCAAGCCTCAGCAGCACACGTAAATGAAGGAGAAAAATTACCTGTTTTTTAAAATATTATTACATTAATAATAATATTATTGGTTAATAATAATATTTGCTTTTGGGGTTAATACTTTAAATGCCCCTTTTTTTGGTCAAAGGAAGTTTTAAAATGATACTAAGCACGCTGTTTAATTTGCATTGTTCCTTCTCTTTTTATATGTGGATGGTGGCACTGTAATTACTTGAACAGTTTTAAATTGTCATACAAACATATATTTAAAATCAAATCATTATTTTTTGGCAATAAAATGGTGTGGGTGGTTTTCTGACAGTCACTGGCTGTCTTAAAATTAGAGGAAGATGAAGCCTTCAATAATCTGCATGTATTATCCAGCCCCTATTGTGTTTAGCTGGTTAGTGGGCATGAAGATGGAGGGAGGGAGAGGGCTGTTATTTACCACTGTGTATACACCCACATGTGTGACTCTATAGTCACATGGGCTGCTTAGATGTGATAGGGAGGAAATGCTCAGGGTAGAAATACACTGAAAATGGAGCATGTGCGCTAGCTGCCAACCCTGCTCTGCAAATTTGCCAACTGCAGTGGGGGCATGGATAGAAGGGGGGGAAGACAGCAGGATCAACTAAGTTTTTTGCAGAATAAGGAGAACGAATCCCATAATGACTTTGTGAGTATTTACAGCATGTAATACACTATTTATTGAAAGTTTTTAATGATGTTTTAAAAGAGAAGTTTGTGATTTTTGTCCCCCGCTAGCTCTAAGACTGAGAACCAAGCGATTGAACACCACTGATCATTTGGTTCTCAGTGCTCCGTAAGCATAGTACTGTGTGTAAGGGTCTGTGTAGTCTATCTGAAAATCTGTACGTTTCCTAGGAGTGCTCCAGCTTACTAACTTGCTGTTCATTAACTTGCGGTCACCTAAACTTCCCATAGAATTAGAGACTGGAGGGTTTTTTTTTTCTTTTTTTTTTTTTTTTTTACTATAAGTACCTTAACACAAGATAAATCTGTAAAGTAAAGCTCATACAACATGCTGGTGCTAGATGAACACTGTAAACAAAAACAAACTAAATTCTGAAATATAAGATGTCCTGAACAATCGTGAGATGATACACCACTGATCACACCAGGTCACATCCTCAGAAATATTTCTGTCATTCCTGGAAATAAAAGACCACTCCATAGAAGATGAATATTTGCCAGATTCCTTTATCAATAGTGATTAATCACCTACCAGCTTTGAACTGCATAAAAGCAACAATTTTCCCGCAGTAGGTTCTCCGTTAGATGGACACGTGAAAAATGTGGCCTTTCTGCTGGACTTTTAAATACTACATTATGAGGACTTCACTGTGTTAAAGTGAATTTATTATCTGGACCAGTAACATTGGTGGGAACTGGTGGGATTGGGGAACCCGCAGACAGAGGTCATCAGCAAAGCCCACAAAATAACAAGTCAACTGCCAATTATCTGGCAAGAGTGCAAAGCAGAAATACCAGTATGGACATACCTAGCCTTTAAAGTAAATCAGTTACTCTAGTCAAAGCAGAATTAAAAACACAAAAAATGTTAAATTACGCAGGTAAAGTTTTTATGACAGAAAAGACCATATTAGACTCCTCTGTCATAAACCCTTCTCCCTGCTTGTCACCAGTAATGTACACTGAGCTGTAGATGTGCAGGTCAGCATACATTTATTACATCACTGAGTACCATGATAATGTGGGAGTGACATCAATGCGGACCATGATAATGTGAGAGTGACATCACTGCAGATCATGATAATGTGGGAGTGACATCAATGCGGACCATGATAATGTGAGAGTGACATCACTGCGGACCATGATAATGTGAGAGTGACATCACTGCGGACCATGATAATGTGGGAGTGACAATACTGCAGACCATGATAATGTGGGAGTGACATCACTGCGGACCATGATAATGTGGGAGTGACAATACTGCAGACCATGATAATGTGGGAGTGACAATACTGCGGACCATGATAATGTGGGAGTGACATCACTGCGGACCATGATAATGTGGGAGTGACATCACTGCGGACCATGATAATGTGGGAGTGACATCACTGCGGACCATGATAATGTGGGAGTGACATCAGTGCGGACCAAGATAATGTGGGAGTGACATCACTGTGGACCATGATAATGTGGGAGTGACATCACTGCAGACCATGATAATGTGGGAGTGACATCACTGCAGACCATGATAATGTGGGAGTGACATCACAGCAGATCATGATAATGTGGGAGTGACATCACTGTGGACCATGATAATGTGGGAGTGACATCACTGCAGACCATGATAATGTGGGAGTGACATCACTGCAGACCATGATAATGTGGGAGTGACATCACTGCAGACCATGATAATGTGGGAGTGACATCACAGCAGACCATGATAATGTGGGAGTGATATCACTGCGGACCATGATAATGTGGGAGTGACATCACTGCGGACCATGATAATGTGGGAGTGACATCACAGCAGACCATGATAATGTGGGAGTGATATCACTGCGGACCAGAAACTAAAGTGGCCGAACTGAATGAACCAAGGAGGACTGGGAGAGGACAAAATCGCCTGTGACTAGTGGGATCACTGATTACACAGCGCTGGAGGGCTTTGTTTGAAAGGTAAGCTTGTCATAATGTGCCAACATGCTGTACATATTAGCACATTATGGCAGAAAGCTCCTAAGGGTCCATGTATTTAAAAAAAATATAGTGGGAGTTGAGTTCTACTTGTCCTGTCCATCAGTTAAATTTGTAAACTAAAAGTTACATCTAAGAACACATAACATAGACATTTGGTTAGCCAGAAAAGCTTCCCCTGTTGACATCTGATCAGGGTATCAATGCTCAAATCTGAGCTAAGCCCTACACCATTTTTACTGTCCGTCCATTCCACTGTTCAATGAGAGCACCTCAGCAGCTAGCAAGGGTGCTCTTAATAGACAGGAAGGTGGTGCATGGGCCACAGTTTAAGAAAGTAAGCTCTTAAAGTGATTGTAAAGATTTTAACTTAAAAAAAAAAAAAACATCTAATGCTTACCTGCTCTGTGCAATGGAGCAGCCCCAATCCTTTTCTTTTTGGGTCCCCCGCCGGCGGTCCTGGCTCCTCCCCCCTGCCAATGACTGCTAATACTATGGAGGTTCTCGAGCCACGCTCCTGTGAATCGACACTGTCCATTTACACACAGAGCGCGGCACGGCCTAAGCCCCTGCTCTCCCCTCATTGGCTCGCTGGCTCTGATTGACAGCAGTAAGAGCCAATAGCTCTCACTGCTGTGTGAGCCAATGAGGAGAGAGAAACCTGGGAGAGCTGCTGCTTTTGTGCACAATGCTGGATTGAGATGGACTCAGGTAAGTATGGGGGGGGGGGGGGTACTGGGAGGCTGCTGCACCCAGAAGGTTTTTTACCTTAATGCATAGAAATCATTAAGATAAAAAAAAAAATCCTTCTGCCTTTACAACCACTTTAATGCCAAAGTGAAACCGAGATCAGAGTGCCACAGAAAATGTACATTTGAAGGTTTACAATCAGTGGCGGCAGCTCCATAAAAGGGGCGCCGTCCCCCCAATCCATGCGTCCAGCCCCCTGATCTACATGCAGGGATGCCGGACTATGGATTCCAATGGTGGGGGTGTATTTTTTTGAAGCATGTAATTAGAGCCAGAGGCTCTAATATGCTTCAAAACAGGGTGGGCTCGGGGCGCAGAGCACTGATCCCACCCAGTTGCGTGACAATGAATATTCACTATTCTGCCACATTATCCTCCCGGCCATTCAGATAGCCCCTATTGGCCAGGGAATCTTAAAGCGGTAGTAAACCCGCGAGAAGAGGTAAAAAAAATAATAATAACCTGCAAGACAATAGCATAATGTGCTAGTATGCATGGCATACAAACACATTATGAAATACTTACCTTAGAACAAGGGCCCCGATGCCTGAGTCGGTCAGCGCTGAGGACGCTGACATGATAGACCTCGTCTTTCTTCCGGGTACGCGGCTCCGGCGCTGTGAGTGGCCGGAGCCGTGTGACGTCACTCCCGCGCGTGCGCGCATGAGCTCTTCGTTCCGGTAGCCAGCTCTGATTTTCCGGCAACCTCCGCTGGATCATCAGAGCGCATGCGTCGCGGACATCGGCGGCTGCATGCAGGGTGAATATCCCCTAAACCAGTGTTTCTCAACCTTTTACGGTGAAGTACCCCTGCGGGTCTAAAAAAAATTCCTAAGTACCCCGTCTCGAGAAAGTAATTTCTATTGTTTGGCTGTCATAGTTTCTGTGTGTGTGTAATGTCAGTATGTTTGTGATGGTTTTTGTTCGTGTTCAATATCATTGTATGTGTGCATGCTGCAATGACAGATACACACACACACACACACACACATATATACATACTGATAGATAAACACTGACAATCCCAAACTAACACACTGGCAGACACACGCACATAATCCAAAATTAATACACAGGTAGACACATGCACGCACATGAGGCATGACTGTAATGTGTGTGTGTCTTTGATACTGTCGGTTTGTTATCTTTAATGAAAGAGCTCTGCCCCATGAATCCTTAAAAAAAATCTGGGCGTCCCCATGAAGTGGCATTTTCCAACTCTTTGTGACCAAATCCCCTATAAGTGGGACGTACGTCGGCGGCTACAGGCGCTGCGTACGCGAGACTACTAGGTCGCCTCCAACGGCCTTTTAGTCTCGACCGATGGCCTTGCTTCTCGAGTACGCGCGTGCGCGCCCTCACTGCAGTGTGCCGAGGCCGGTGAGTGTCGCGGCCTCGGCGCTCTA
>BLSH010234112.1:261071-273247 GCA_018402905.1 Glandirana rugosa | reverse complement strand
CCCCCGGCTTCCTTGGAGTCACCCAGGTGCGAAACCCCACCCCCCTCCTCCTCTCACACACGCCGCTAAGCCGCCCAGAGACTGTCACTCTCTGGGTGGCCGCGGCGATCTTAATTGTGAAAGGAGGCAGCCGCAGCAGAAGTGAGTGAGAGTCTCACTCACCTCTGTGCGGCGTACCCCCTGCCCGTAGTGCACGTACCCCAAGGGGTACGCGTACCACGGGTTCAGAAACCCTGCCCTAAACCATGTAGGTTTCCATTTTACCTACAGGTAAGCCTTATTATAGGCTTACCTGTAGGTAAGAACAACCCTAGGGCTTTACTACCGCTTTAAGACAGGTAATGTTGGTTGTGTTGCCCCCCACAAAATCAGTGAGCACCAGCCGCCACTCTTTACAATGGTTTCTTAGGGCCTCATACACACGGGCGTTTTTTACAGCCACATTTTTTACAGCTCTCCATGTTATTCAATGGCTCCTTAAAAATGCAGACGTTTTTGAGCTGTAGAGGGCATCGGTGTTAGTGAGCTGAAAGTACAACCCACGGCCAGCGTGTCCCGAGGCTGTAACGCTCACCAACGCAGTACGGATGTTAACCGGAGTTTTTGATGCCAAAGTTTTCAGGTTAAAAAACAGCAGAAGAATGTTTTTTTTAAAAAACGCCTATTGACACAGACGCTCACTAACACGCATTTACGCTCACTAACGCCGAAAAAAACACGCAGATTTTTCCCTGACATCGGGCCCGACGTTTTGCTTATTTTTTTCATACGCCCGTGTGTATGAGGCCTAAGAATTCAAAAAGCAGGTATCCCCATAAACTGGATCTTAAAAAGATGGTACTTGAAAATGGTATAATATGAAGAGTGGGGAAACAATGATACAATATAAGCTATTGTATATAACATTCTTTTCAGTGCCAGACTGGAAATCATTAGTATCCTGGCATATAAAGCACACCAACCCATTATTCTCTATGTTACCTCAGTTTGTTAAGACCAAGAAGCCAACAATGTTTTTCAATAAAATCGTATTTCATTCTGTAAGGGTTTTATGGACATGTATAAGCTGCAATGAATTATCCAAATACATAAATCAGGGCTGCAGTTGGCCACACAAATTAAAGTGTGTTTGTGCAATCTCCTTTAAATTTATGTTAAGTGATGGTGCACCTGAATGGACTATTATTTAATTACTTTTTTTATTATTATTATTTGTTACAAAACTGAAAAGAATCTCTTCAGTCTCTTAAAAAGATTTCAAAAGTCAAATATTTGAACAATTATTTCTAATGATTACAGTTAAAATAAATTGTTCAGGAGCTCTTGGCCCTCTATCTAATCCATTAGTTGCTCTTCATTTCCATCTAGTGGTTAAATATGTTATGGCAGCATTCCAACTGGATCCATCTAGCTAATAATCAGAGCCTGAGAGTTTAATTAGCACATAGGAGAAACAATTATTTTGCTTGGCTCTGTCAGAGGTAAATATTGCTACTTACCAAACTAAAGCCTTTTTTGATTATATTGATTCAAGTATGCAGTGGTAATGAATAGTAGGGACACTAAAATATCATTTTACATAGGGGGACATAGTGATTAGAGCGGCCACAGTTAAAGAGATAGTTCATGAATCTTTTAAATCAACTGATGTTAATAGGCTAAAATATGAAGTTTTGTTGTGAACACAGCACCAGGGACATAACTTACCTTAAATGAAGTGTATCCGATGTCGTGCAGGCTGCTGCCTCCTGGAGGAGAGATCTTCCCTCCAGTGGCGCTGGATACTCCCCACAGACGCGATGCTGCGGCACTGCAGAAGTTAAGATCAGCAGCTGTGACACTGAAGCATCAGTGCTGCTCACCCTCCCCAACCTCCTCTCTAGTCCATTCATAGAATATGCTGCAAAGCACTCTATGCATCGAGAAAGGGCAAATGAATGGCAGGATCTTACCCAATCTCAGAGCTCTTTGCATTCTGGGAAAAAAATAATTCTGTAAATGGACAAGATAGGAGGAAGGGGAGCAGCACCAATCTTTCTCAGTTGCTGATCTTAACCCCCCTGCCCCCAGCAGTGAGCAGCAGCCAGCAGAGCATAGAGCACACTTCCTTGGAGGTAAGTTATTGTCCTGGTGCTGTATCCTTAACAACATTTTTATCTAAACTACAACTTTAAAAGAGATGTAGATCCTTACTGAATGACATTTAGTTGGCTAAAGCACTGCACATCATATAAAAATGGCATTTTTTAGTAAAATATTTTCCCATTTCTTTCACTCTTTGTTACATTTGAATGATGCTGACCGTCTGCAATTTCTTTACAGCCACTTCCTGTCTAGATGTCTGCACTGCAGTGATTGTTGCATAACATTTCTCAGGACGGATTTCCTGATGGTAACATCAGTGGACAATGCCTGTATGTGATGAAAAAGCCAATGAGTGCTCCTCTGGAAGATTTTATCATAGGTGACACAGGAGCACTACTGAAAAACAGAACTGTCACCCCATAACAGGAAGTGTCTATACAAGAAAACTTATGGCAGGATCACGAGGGATGATTATTTTTTTTTTAAAGTGGTAGATGTAGGACCCATTTACATTTCTTGGTTACAGTAAAATGTGGCAAAACAGGAGTTGATTGTGGTACTATTCATAATGAATGACAACCCAACACATTATTATGGTACCAGGCTATGCACACACACTGAAGGGTACCACAATGCACATGTGGTGCACTGAAGTGGCCTACAATAAAAAAGGTGCCTGCCACATTCAGTGGATTAAGGCGTGCTACCAATCTGTTCAAAATAAATGGGTCTGTCTTAATATAGCGCCCTATAAAACTGTTTCATTTAACACCATGCATAGTGTGACAGGGTCCCTAAAAATGTTAAAAAGGTATTAAAATGACACTGACATGTTAAGGCCAGGTTCACACTGATGCAACATGGGATCCGACTTGTGAGAGCACAAGTCACATGACATGTCAAATTCAATGTTTCCCTATGAGAGCCGTCTTAACTGATCTGACACTAGGGTTGCCACATCATCCCTTTAATCCAGGACACATATAAATTACACAGGTTCTGAGGCTAATTTAATGCAGATGATGCACCGAGTTTAATTACCATCTTAATTAGCCACAGAACCTGTATAATTCATATGTGTCCTGGATTAAAGGGATGATGTGGCAACCTAATCCGACACAAGTCGCTCATATGTTAGAAAAAGTTCCTGCACTATGTTGGTACAACTTCAATGCCATAGAGTGTAAAAAGTCACATGAAGTCGGATTAAAGTGGGACTGAAGTTGCAGTAGCAAAGTCGGATCGGAAGTCGTGAGACTTTTTCGTCAGAGCATTGAGAACCTGAGATAAAGCTTATATGAGGTTTTATTGATTGGGTTTATTCCCATTTCATTGAACACAAACTGACAAGTGTCACTCCTCTGTAAGAATATTAAAGTGTTGTTGAAGCCTTCACAATATCATCAGCTACGCAGTCTGCTTAGGGGTAGGCTGAAACAAATGAGAAATAACTCCTAGTGCTCAGCACTCACTAGAACCCAACTCCGTGGGGTATATTTACTACAACTGGAGAGTGCAAAATCTGGTGCAGCTCTGCATAAAAACCAATCAGCTTCCAGGTTTTATTGTCAACGTTTAATTGAAGTTAGAAACGAATTGGCTACCATGCGCAGCTGCACCAGATTCTGAGTGCTCCGGTTTTAGTAAATCTCCCAGTCTTTGCTGCCAATCTCAGAGAACCATGTGCATCACTGAACAATAAGTCTCCTAAATCCTTAACACTTCCTCTTCTCTGATTGCAGAACTCTTTGAACAAAATTAGAACTGTGGTGTGTTGGTTTTGGGCTTCTAAAAATTGGTTGCTTGATTTAGGTGTGGAAGCTTTAAATCCAGATATTTCAACACACAAGCTTTTGTCACAAATAATTTTCTTATGAACGTGTCCATAGACTTATCACACCATATTTATGTTTTCAAATGTATAAATATGGACTTCCATTAAAACAATTATTTACTGTAGCACTTAAATATGTGTATCTGCACTTAGTTCCCCCAAAAAGTCCCACATATACCCGCTGAGCCTGCCAATGAAGATCCCCTAATAAAGCTTCCTGTGATGGAGTGGTAACGATGGCGCACTGCTTCTGATTTAAGAGCAGAGTTGCCACTCTCATGTATGCTGTGCTTACTTACACTACAGTGGGAGGAGATGATACCGCAGTGATGTGGTTTTCATTGTAACCGCTGATACAAAAGCCTGTAGCTTATCAATTAGCACCTGAGAACCCTAAGTCCTGCATGCTGCTTTCTAGATTGGCAGCAATGCTTCTGTTTCTAAAACCATCCCACTGTGTGATGCAGTGTCTGAGAAGGGGGAGCGGGTGAGACAAATCAAAGGAGCATTTGGCTCATTCGGGGACAGTAAAGGAAATTTGTTGATGCTTGTACATCATAGAGGATCTGGTACTTATTTAGACCATACAAACTAGTGGCCAGTGCCCCACCTATAACTGGTCTATTGCACCAAGGAGCTCTGGAAGGGCGACGCGTGTCAAACAAATACAAGAAGATTTCCAAGTTCAAACTTACCAACCAGCCAGAGACCAACCGAATTGACCTGTCTAACAATATGCGTTAAGAACAGGTGTTAGGTCTGCACACATTTGCAAATACATGCGTAAGCTACAGGCCCTGGCAAGGCTCCCTGTTTTCTGTAGTTCCTAACTCTAACTTCTGAGTCTCTTCAATGAGAGCACATGCATTTTAATGGATAGTTGAGGACCGGTGAATCTGGAGGGAGCCGAACCCTCCTTAAAGGTACAGGGGCATATTGTTAGGTCAATTTGGGTGGTCTCTGGCTGGTAAGTTTGAGCTTGGAATTCTCTTTTTATTTGAGATACGTATTTAAACCGTCATACAGGGGCTTTTAATTATACTTCTATCCATTACGAACGGTGAGGCTCAGGATATGGGAGGAGTCAGGACCAAGCTTGGGTTCTACAGGAAAAGGTCAGAATTTGCATATATTCTCCTGGCTTATCAATTCATTTACTAATCATTCAATCATTTTATGAGAAATATTTACTGGCCAGATCTGAGGCACATTCACTTTACATTTTGCTATTCATTGCATACATTTGCACATATAAGGCGGCCACGCTGCCACATTAAGGTACCTCTGATAAGTGTGGTCCCCACCTCTAAAACTATCTGAGTCCCCAATTATGGGACATACTATAGCAATGCACAGAGAGCAGGCTCGTCCCAAACCACAGAAACACACTGGAAGTCTTCAGCTGCAGTACAAAGGTCTGGGCTTCTAATGTGTTGCTGTACATTTAAGGAAGAAAGGGTTGCCTCCAGACGAGTCTGCTCTCTGTGCATTATTATATACTGTATGTACCATAGTGGGAACACAGATAGCCTAGAATTAGGCACAGTCACGTCAAGACACTTATCAGGGGTGCCAGTTTGGATTCCATGTGTATTTACGAATGTATGCAGCCAAAATCCCTGTTTTTGCCAAAGTAGTTGAAACAGTTTAGTTAGGTTTTTTTCCTGTCTAGCTTTAAAATGTGGAGGGACCGTGAGTTTTGTTGGCATATTCTTTGCATCACAGAGTGTTCTCTGCAGCATACCTTTGACAGGTAAAACAATTTACCCTTAGGCCCCTTTCACACGGGACGGACTGAGTTTTGATCAGCAGGGGATTTTTCCCTTGATCCCTTACTGATCACAGCAGTCACCAAATAACAGGTCTGTGTCCACTCAGTTTATGCAGAACAGACAGAGCCGCTCTGCTCTATGGGTGGTCCGGTGTAAACGGATTCCCCTGCCCATTTACACTCAACAGCCTTCTAATCTGCTCTGCATAGACAGAAGACATCGCAACCCCTTCCATTTTTTCTTTCAGAGGACCATATCGGATCGTAGGCAGGTGTAAATGGACACAAGCCCGTTTTCACCCGCCGGTCCATAGAGGTGAATAGATGGTTCCAGTCAGATCAGATCCACCTAAAAAACTGACAGGCAGACCGGATCTGACCCTTCAGATGGAAGAGGCCTTACAGAAAGCTCTGATAGCCACTGCAAGCTCTTCATTGAGGCCTGCTTATGATGAATGACTGTAAACAAAATAATCAATTCATAAAACGATGCATGCATCATTTCCTGTAAGAATCATTTACAGTAAATATTTAAATTTGCTGTAAATAATGATTATGGCAAAAAAAGGCTTGAGTTATAGCTTTGAACATTGATTGTAAGGACATAGCAGAAGACCAAAAAATGATGCACGTGGCAATTAGCTGATTAATATAAGCCTTTCATAATGCTCACACTCATAGAAGATCTCACTGGACTCCTATTGATCTATTTTTGTGACTTGTACATGCTGAACAAGCAAATTAGACTCCGGAACCTCTAATTCCAAAGAGCTTTGAAATTTTTGTTTGAGAACATGTTTGTATAGCTTTAAATTCTTGCCATGTATAACAAAACCTACTCTTCATCGTGCCATCCTCCTCTTCGTCTTCCTCCTCATCATCGCTGTTTATGACCATGGTCCCCAAATCAGATTCCAGCATGGTGCTATTATGTTCAATCATGGTCTGAGCTCCTTCGCTCATGGTGCTAGCCGCTCTCATGGTCCCCGCACTCTCAGAACTGGTCTTGACCATTGTGTGAGAGTCCAGCTCGTCCTCCTCCTAGACACAAAAGAAGACAGCAACACAAAGGGTTACTAAAGTCCAATTCCATGATTAGCCTTCATGGAAACACTTTGAAATATTATACCCCGAGAATAAAGATCAGTTTATATAAATTTATTTCCCCCGAAACCACATCACAAAAACCTCAAACTGACATAAATACTAAATGTCCCAGGCTGGAAAACAATGAACTTTAACCGCACATTTTATTAGTTTGACTACTTTTCTGGGTCATAATTTACAATTAAAGTGCAGCAAAGACAGTAGGGTTGGAGAGGAACACCAGGAGGCACCTTTGTGCTGCACACATGAAGTGTGATGTCAATTTATAGACGTTGCCATATTTTACTACTCTCTCATCCCCAGAAAAAACAAGCAAGTCATTTTTAGTAACAGAAAGATCTGCTCAGCAGATGCTGGGGGAATTGTTGAAAAGAACAGATTCCAGCTTTGGATACAACAGCATTTCCAATCAGTGGCAGTAATGTTCCTGGAATGCACAGCCGAACTGATGATAATCCAGTGTATGATTCATAAACCCCATATGGAGCACAAATATTTGAAAACAAAAAGGAAAAAGACATAGCTTCACCCACACTTTGTTTTATGTATAAGGGACTACTACAAATAGAACAGTGTTTGCCAACCATTCTGGACGCTTTGGAGACCTTACATGTGATCCACTGCATGGGGAAAAAAAAAAAAAAAAAAAGAAAAAAGGTACAGCGATACTCCAAGGCTGGGTTCAAACCTGAGTATTTCGTGCACATGCGCAAAATAAAACATATGGGCATGTGTGCAATGCCATTCGTTGTCAACAGCACCCCAAATGCAGCAAGCAGGCGCACAAACCTCAGTGCCCAAAAAGCCATAAGAGCTGCTTTGGCGCGTTTGTTGCGAGTGGCGCAGCCCATTGAAATGACAGTAATGGGCTGCACGATGCATGTTGCGCGAAAAAGCGCATTCACAAAATGCTAGGCGTGAACCCAGCCTTAAAGAAGAGCTCAAGTCTCCCCCAAAAAAAGTTTCAAAAAGTAAGCAGCTACAAATACTGAAGCTGCTGACTTAATATAAGGACACTTACATGTCTCAGGATCCAGCAATGTCCTCACCCAAGATAATTCTTCAATCGGCTTCGGGTCCAGGCGCCAGCATCTCCACTAAGGGTAACTGGCAGTGAAGCCAGCTTCCAAATGTGCTTGCGCAAGAAGCGCATTGTAATTGGCCCACAGTCTTCTGTGATGTCTCCCAGAAGGCTGCGGGGGCAGAAGGGGGTGAACTGTCAAAATCAAGTACCCCCCCCCCCAAAAAAATAATGTGCCAAATACAAAGGAGGAAGGGGAGGAGGAGGAAGAGCAGAAATCCCCCTTCTGGGGGCTTGCCATATACATGATTCAGTCCACCAGGAATTGCAAATACTATCGAAATTTAACTGACACAAGAACTCTGTTGGTTATCAAAAATGGGCTTTAACCACTTCCTTACTGGGCACTTAAACCCCCCTCCTGCCCGGACCAATTTTCAGGTTTCAGTGCTGTCGCTCTTTGAATGACAATTGCGCGGTCGTGCGAAGTTGTACCCAAACAAAATTTGCGTCCTTTTTTTCCCACAAATAGAGCTTTCTTTTGGTGGTATTTGATCCCCTCTGCGTCATTTCTGATCGCCGCTATAAACAAAAAAAGAGCGACAATTTTGAAAAAAAAACAATATTTTTTACTTTTTGCTATAATAAATATCCAAAAATAAAAAAACAAATGTATTCATCAGTTTTGGCCGATATATATTCTTCTACATATTTTTGGTAAAAAAAAAATCGCAATCGGCGTTTATTGATTGGGTTGCGCAAAAGTTATAGCGCCTACAAACTATGGACATTTTTTTTTACTGGTAATGGCGGCGATCTGCGATTTTTATCGGTACTGCGATATCGGGGCGGACATGTCGGAAGTTTTTGACACTTTTTTGGGACCAATGACATTTATACAGCGATCATAAATTTAAATGTCCACTGATTACTGTATAAATGTCATTGGCAGGGAAGGGGTTAACCTGCAGGGGGCAGTGAAGGGGTTACCTATGTTCCCTGGGTGTGTTCTAACTGTGGGGGGGTGGGGTTGACAGGGGCATGACAGATCTAACTGATCCCAGTGACAGGGATCAGTAGATCTGGCATGCCCCCCCCCTCACAGAACGGGGAACCCCATTCCTCCTCTCTGTAAGGAGATCGCGGGTCTCCGGCGGACATCGGGTCAGCGCGACCCGCGGGCACGCTCCCACGGCGTGTGGCGGCACGTGCGCGCGCCGCTCGCACCCGCGGGAGCTCGCCCACGACGAGCCAAATGGGATGACGTCTATTGACGTCCTCCCGGCATTTTAGAGCCGCGCTGTAGCCGTCATTCGGCTATGGCGTGGATAGGAGGAGGTTAATGATTGAATGGTTCTTTAAAATTTTTATTTTTCTGTTAGTACTAGTTTTCTGTCGCTATATGGTTTGAAAGACAGCTTCAGTATTGAAATACTTAAAGTGGTTATAAACCCTTACATATATAAAGTGTAGTGACTAGCCTCAGGTGATACATAAAGATAAGACAAATCCTCCTACAGGAGTTGTACCTGTTTGCCTGCAGTATTCTCTAAATTTGCTCAAAGTGCAGAATTTCTAAAGCTTGTTTGAGTGTTCAGAGAAAAAGGGGGCGGAGAGCTGAAATAACACTCTGCAGAGATCAGTGAGGAGAGCTCTGAGAGCTGATTAAAGGGAAGTAAGACCCTCCCTTCACACAGCACATAGGAACAGGGCTGAGGCTGTGTGCTTGAGGTCCCTCCCTGTCACCTTTTATCTCTTGGTGTCAGAAAAACTTGTCATAAGATTCATGCTGATAGAGGAATGAAGCAGCAGACAGAAATGACACTTAGTGCTCTTGATTGAAACAAGCACATACTATAGAGGGATATGCTTTGTTCATACTTCATGTCTGAGGTTTACAAGCACTTTTAAAGACTCCTTACTTGTTGAGCTTGTTGACTCAAGGCTTCGATAAAAAATGGTATTAAAATGGTTGATCACTTGATCATACAAAATGCACTTGCTTAAAACAGAGCTCCTACCAAAACATTATTTTCAGTTTTTTATAAGATTGGGAAATTACAAAACCAAGAGAAGCTGCAAAGCATGCAGGGAATCTGGGAAGTTGTGGAGAGAGAAGGACGCAGACAGGCAGAACTCACAACATGAAGGGAGATGTTTTTACGTTGACTTACAGTATCTCACAAAAGTGAGTACACCCCTCACATTTTTGTAAATATTTTATCATATCTTTTCATGTGACAAAACTGAAGAAATGACACTTTGCTACAATGTAAAGTAGTGAGTGTACAGCTTGTATAACAGTGTAAATTTGCTGTCCCCTTAAAATAACTCAACACAGCCATTAATGTCTAAACCGCTGGCAACAAAAAGAAGTATACCCCTAAGTGAAAATGTCCACATTGGGCCCAATTAGCCATTTTCCCTCCCCGGAGTCATGAGACTTGTTAATGTTACAAGGTCTCAGGTGTGAATGGGGAGCAGGTGTGTTATTTTTGGTGTTATCGCTCTCACTCTCTCATACTGGTCACTGGAAGTTCAACACCTCATGGCAAAGAACCCTCTGAGGATCTGAAAAAAAAAGAATTGTTGCTTTACATAAAGATGGCCTAGGCTATAAGAAGATTGCCAAGATCCTGAAACTGAGCTGCAGCACGTGGCCAACACCATACAGTGGTTTAACAGGACAGGTTTCACTCAGAACAGGCCTCACAATGGTCGACCAAAGAAGTTGATTGCGCGTGCTCAGTGTCATATCCAGAGGTTGTCTTTGGGAAATAGACGTATGAGTGCTGCCAGCAGTGCTGCAGAGGTTTAAGGGGTGGGGGGTCAGCCTGTCAGTGCTCAGACTATACGCCGCACACTGCATCAATTTGGTCTGCATGGCTGTCGTCCAAGAAGGAAGCCTCTTCTAAAGATGATGCACAAGAAAGCCTGCAAATAGTTTGCTGAAGACAAGCAGACAAGTGTGTCTTGCCTACAGTCAAGCATGGTGGTGGGAGTGTTATGGTCTGGGGCTGCATGAGTGCTGCCGGCACTGGGGAGCTACAAAGAAAATGCATGATGTGACCATAGATTTCCTTTAGCACTCTTTCACACATTCTTGTCCGTTTTGATGGACTCCGGTTGCTCAGCGGGGATCGATCCGTTGATCCCAGCTGAGCAAGCGGATGACAGTTCCGTGTCTGCTCACTGAGCCCCTCTGTCCCTTATGGCGAATAAGATGAAAATGGACCATCTGTCCATTTTCATCCGATCCGCCAGATGGGAAAAAGGGTTTCGCAGATCAGATGTCAGCTGACATGCCACCACTGACATCCGTCGCTCCATAGAGGTTATTGGAGCATTCGTTCAGGTCTGCCTGAAAAACTGACAGACGGGACCTGAATGGTCCGTATGTTTGAAAAAGCCCTTAGGTTGCTGTCCATTGTTTTGTTGGCAAACAATTGGTGACACTACACCCTTTCCTTGCCAGCACCTGTGGGTACTTGGCTGCTGATAAAAAGCTTAGCAATTTGTCCTCTTTCACCATTGAATAAAACGAAGACGGTCGTATTCTGTCACGCTGCCATTATTGATACAACTATGCTTTGTGGATATCTTTAAAACGTATTAATATCCAAGAACCAAAATGTCATATTGTTGCAGTTTACTAGTCGTTACATGGCCTGTAGTCTTAATACACTTCATCTCATCCTCTCCTGATCTCCATAACATGGGGAGAGGTGTTCTGTATTCTACAGAGTGAATTGGGTACAATGCTAACAGATAGCCATGCAACAGAGCCAGAGGGAACAGGGTGTTTTCACTTTACAAGATTTCTAGTAGGATCAGCAGTTTGTTTTTTGCACTTATTGAACAATTACACTTTAACTGCTTCCCGACCGCGCGCCGTCTTTTCACGGCGGCAGTCGGGGAGCTGGGCGCAAATCGACGTAAATAAGCGGTGATTCGCATTTTGGCCACCAGGGGGCGCGCGCGCCGCCGCACTCCTGAGGAGTGTGCCCGCGGCTCGGGCGGACCCGATGTCCGCCGGCGAGCCGCGATGAGCGGCTACAGTCGGCGCCCGTGTGAGGAGTCCTCACGCCGCCGCGCGCGCGGGGGACCACCGGTTTTACGCTTAGTGGCGAATAAATGCAGCTAAACGCGGGTCGAGGGGCTGACGGCGGCACTTTTCTGCCGCGCGCCAGCCCTTCGTCAATTTCACATTAACAAGTTATTCACGTTTTTTGTTTGACGACTAGGATGATCTTTAGAACATTTCACTTTTGTGGGACAAGGGAGACCGAGACAACGTACCGATAGACAATCGTAACATGGGTTAAGTGAGACATCTTATGTCTTGTGGAGAGGGGTAC
>BLSH010234112.1:252681-259395 GCA_018402905.1 Glandirana rugosa | reverse complement strand
AAAGACCGAGATCTGAAAAAAAAAATGAGCGATCTCGGTCTTTTCCGCCGAGTTCACGGCATTGTTTACATCCCGTGACCCGGACGTGACGTCATACGTCGCGCCCGGGCCTCCGAGGCACATAGAGATGACTGGTGACCATCTGGTCATCAGTCATCACTACGCTCAGCATCCGCCGGTGACGGATCTGTTCTCCGGGCCGCCGATGGCACGAGCGGCCCGGGAGAAGCACCGGAGGGCGGCGGGAGGGGGGGGGCATCCCCTCCCGCTGCCGATAAGAACGATCAAGCGGCTGAACTGCCGCTATGATCGTTCTTATGGTGCAGGGAATCGCCGGCGGAAAAAAATGATACCTGAATGATGCTGGTAGGTGCCGGCATCATTCAGATATCCCCACTCAAAGACAAGGACGTCTATAGACGTCCGGTGGTCGGCAAGTGGTTAAGTAACCAAGACTGTAATGTTTATCCTCATAACACGTCACAGGAGGCACCCTCAAGGCTAACAGAGGATAAAATTTAGAGATAGACTTGATAAACTCAACATTAATAAATCACTGGGACGAGATGGCTTGCACCCGAGGGTCCTCAAGGAGCCAGACCATTGTTCCTAATTTTTACAAACAGTCTACTGACTGGTATGGTACCAGCTGACTGGAGAAAAGCCAATGTAGCATCAATATCTAAAAAAGGGCAAAGATACATCCCTGGGCACTACAGACCAGTTAGCCTAACATCAATAGTTTGCAAGCTCTTGGAGGGGATAAGGGATTATATAGAAGATATTAGTAATAAAGCCAATATTATTAGCAGTAGTCAGCATGGAATCATGAAGAATCGTTCTTGCCAGACCAATCTATTAACCTACGAGGAGGTGAGCTGCCATCTAGATAAAGGAGGGCCTGTAGACGTGGTGTGTCTAGATTTTGCAAAGGCATTTGATACAGTTCCCCATAAAGGTTTACTCTACAAACTAAGGTCTGTCAGCATGGACCAAAGGTTGAGCACATGGATTGAAAACTGGCTACGGGGGGGGGGGGGTGTCCAAAGGGTGGGGATAAATGGGGAGTACTCTGAATGGTCTGGTGTGGAAAGTGGGGTCCCCCAGAGTTCTGTCCTGGGACCAATCCCATTTAATTTATTCATAAATGGTCTGGAGGATGGGATAAAAAGTTAAATCTCAGTATTTGTGGACAATACAAAGCTAAGCAGGGCAATAACTCCCATGCAAGATGTGGAAACCTTGCAAGAAGATCTAAACAAATTAATGGGGTGGGCAATTACATGGCAAATGAGGTTTAATGTAGGAAAATGTAAAATAATGCATTTGGGTGCCAAAAATATGAATGCAATCTACTCGCTAGGGGGAGAACCTCTGGGGGAATCAAGCATGGAATAGGACCTGGGGTCTTAGTAGATGACAGGCTCAGCAATGACATGCAATGCCGGGCAGTTGCAAGCAAAACCAACAGAGTATTGGCATGCATTAAAAGGGGATTAACTAACTCCAGGGATAAAACAATAATTCTTCCACTCTACAAGACTCTGGTCCGGCCGAACCTGGAGTATGCCGTCAAATTCTGGGCACCAGTCCTCAGGAGGGATGTGCTGGAACTGGAGGGGCTCCAGAGAAGGGCAACAAAGCTTATAAAGGGACTGGAGGATCTCATCTATGGGGAAAGACTGCAAGCACTGAACTTGTTCTCTCTGGAACAGAGACACTTGAGAGAGGATATGATTTCAATGTACAAATACCATACTGGTGAACCCACAATAGGGACAAACATTTTCCGTGCAAAGGAATTTAAAAAGACACGCGGCTATTCACTAAAATTAGAAGAGAAGGGGTTTAACCTTAAACTGTGTAGAAGGTTCTTTACTGTAAGAGTGGTAAGGATGTGGCATTCTCTTCCACAAGCAGTGGTTTCAGCGGGGAGCATAGATAACTTCAAAAAGCTATTAGATGGGCACCTAAACAACCACAACATACAGGGAAATATAATGTACTAAAATAAACGCACACACACAGGTTGGACTTGGACTTGTGTCTTTTTCCAGCCTCACCAACTATGTAACTATGTTCCACAATGAGTATAACAAGCATGCTTTACTGCATATACAGACTGATTTTATGGCTGGGGGTTCAGTAACACTTTAAATAACAAGATTTTTTAAATTTCAACCAATAGAGTTATTACTGCTTGCCATTTCCCCCCAGCAATCTGTATACTATAATAGTAGTGGTAGTAAAACTTGACATGCCGCCTATGACACAACAATTTCTTGAGAGGGATTAGGCTGCAGTAATAAGTACAACATGTAATACTTCATTTGTTGTACAGGGCAAACATAACTCCTTAGCAGTATATATTTCAATAACCGTTATATGAAAGGACAGCCAGCAATTAACAATGGCTTAAACAGTAAAGTGAGCTTGAATTCTCCTCTTATCTGCATTGTTTCACAGTAGATGATGCAGCCCAACTGGCAGAATGTTTCGGCTTGTCAGATGGTCCCAATTAGCTAAACTCGATGACCGTTTGTGATATCCTAATTACTTTTACAGCATGTTCCTGCCTGTCCATGAGCTCTGATTCTCTTCCATGTCATGGAAACAGAATGTTATCAGAGGGGAAACAGAGAAGACAGATGGAAGAAAACTTTTTGGAGAAGGGACTTCCAACAGAACACATTCAAATAAATTGTGTTATCTAGTTATGCAGGAAACATCTACATTGGTGGTGGCGTGATCTGTGGGTCAGACCACCAAAAACTGAATTCAGCCTTACATTGTGTTCCAGATACTAGACACCTGATAGCTGTACATCTGTGGTCTTGAAGAGAAAAAATATGCTGCATAATAAATGGGTAGCAAAAGTAGTTACAGCCAAAGACCATTATGAAGGCCCTTGGGTATGCTCTAATGCTTATGTTGATATGGCCATTTTAGTGATTTTTATAGCATAAATATGGAATAACATTTTAAGACCATGTATTGTTTAGAAGCTATGATTCCCCCAATGGTATGCTAACAAACCTGTTGGACTGGTTCACGAGGCTCAGGGAAGGAAATGATGCTAGGATGTAGGGGAGGGGAAAAGGACTTGAACAAACCATGTGCTCAAGGCAAATAAGTAGTACTGGTTTGTGCTAGAGACAGAAGGAAGCTTTGCAGGACTCAAGATGCAGTCTAGAAGTACCAAGTTAAAAGATTGTAAAGTCTTTTTTTTTTTGTTTTTGTTTTTATCAAACATAGTATACTTACCTCCTCCATGCAGTTGGTTTTGCACAGAGCAGCCCAGATCCTCCTCTTCTCAGTCCCTCTTTGCTGCTCCTGGCTCTCCCTCCTATCAAGTGCCCCCACAGCCAGCAGCTTCCTATGGGGGCACCCGAGCAGAGTCAGAGCGGTGTCTATTCAGACATGAAGCAACGATCCGGCCCCGCCCCCTCTCCCCCCTGATTGGCTGACTGACAGCCGCGGGAGCCAATAGCGCCGCTGCTTTGTCTCAGCCAATCAGGAGGAGTGTCCCGGGCGGCTTAGACATTTGTGGAAGTCACTGGAGAGAGAAGGGGCTCAGGTAAGTAATCAGGGGGTGCTAGGGGGGCTGCTACACACCAAAGGTTTTTTTTTCTCTTAATGCATAGAATGCATTAACAGAAAAAACATTCTGCCTTTACAACTCCTTTAAGTAACTGTTTGGTTCTTAGTGAATGTTTATCACATACATTGTACATTATTTGCTAGGAAGGACAGATAGCTTGTGCATGTTATAGCCATATTTTGTAATACTTTGTATGCCATGGCTTGTTTTTCCTAAAATTGTAAGCAGTATTTTGTTTAGTAAAACATTAATACATTACAGAGGTTTTATTGCTTGCTTCGGTTTACTGCAAAGAGCTTTAAAAGACGCAAAGCAAAACAATGTTTAAGTCTATTAACCACTTCACTACTGCTATACATATTTATGAACAGCAGAATGGTGGACTGTTATTTCCCCGGATCCATTTATAAACATTGGAGGAAGCACTGTCCTCGGGTCGTTGCCACCGGTAACGGCTGTGAACTGAGCCGTCATTAGATGGCTCAGTTAACATACACAATGTACAGAGCCGATTCAAGTGGCTCTGTACCAAGTGACTTCTGTGATAAGGAATCACAATGCTCACATATATAAACACGTTACAATGTTGATCCCTCCCCTTCCTGTTACAATAGAAGAAAGAGGAAATAGTATAAATGGGGAACCGGATGAATGGGTCAGCAGCAAGTGATTTATTGAGAGGGATTTTCATTGTATAATTGTTTCCTCTCAATCTGATCTCCAGCCTGTTTCTACAGGTGACATGTATACGAACCCCTTCACATTTCTTATCCTGCATATATGTACACTAACCCACTCTTCTCCATCCTGCCTCTGTAAATGTCCGCTACATTAATTTATCTAGTGCACCATTGCTAAATGTTTTTTGCCACCTCAATATCATATCTATTTAACAGAAAGGGAAAATGCTTTTATCAGATTGTTTGGTCTTTTTTTTTTTTTTTTTTTTTTTTTCTTTTTAGGCCTCATGAGCACAGGACATAAATGCCACTTTTACAGGTGTTTAACATTTTTTTTTTAGCCTGTAAATGTACCCCTGTTAGACTACATGGTCATACACACATAAGTGTTTGTAGGTTGAAAAAAAAAAAACATCACCAGCATTTTCAGGGGTGTGTGTAAATGCGTGTAAACGCTAGGCACATTTAGCACTTGCAAAAACGTTTTAACAAGTCTGGCGCTCAGTGGCTAGGGTATAAGGCCCCCCTGGGGAAAAAAAATTGGTATGTAAATGGGACTCCAAAAAGCAGCTAAGTGGAATGAAAACCACCCAGGAGTGGTGTGGAAACAATGAATGGACAGTCTAAACACAACCACATGTAATATCGCTGATTGTTTGCTCCTGATCGAAGGATGCGATCTAACCCTCGATCATGGAAATCAGTCCATGGGCAAGTCCATGTGGTAAAAACCGCTGCAAAGTTTATGATTAAAACAATGTTGCAATTCATGTATTGAAAAAAACAAAATTCCTCATGCCACCATGCGATGCAGACCACAACACACTTGCTCAAGTACCTTTAGCCAATCACAAAGGAAGAGACGGTCTGCGCTGTGTTGCAGGGGTGACATGTTCTCCAGGGGCAACAACCAGTTCTGTGTATGGAGAAGTCGAGAACTGGGGATCCGGCTGGCAGGCAGATGGATGGATGGATGGATCCAATAGCCACGGTTCAATGGGTGGACCAGGCCGCTCGTTAAATCGAGCTGGAGAACCCTCTCTGTAGATGGGAATGGTGAATAGTTTCTCTGGTTGTTGCCCCTGGAGAACATTTCACCCCTGCAACACAGCGCACACCGGCTGTTCCTTCGTGATTGGCTAAAGGTACTTGAGCAAGTGTGTTGTCAGATCTGCATTGCATGGTGGCATGAGGAACTGATTTTCATGATCGAGGGTTAGATTGCATCCTTCGAATGTAGGGGTTTCACAACCAGCGCTATTACATGTGGTTGTTTTTAGACTGCCCCATACATTTAACACTTGAGGGTTGATGCATTTCAATTGCCAGAATACATTAATATTCTGGCCAATGGAATCAATGAACATGTAAATGTGCCTAAAGGTGCATTTGAGTGTTTTATTCCTGTCAAGAGCAAAGTTGTCCAAGGGAAGAAAAAACCCCATTATGCATGAAGCCTTACACTGGGGAAAAAAAAAGTTTAATACCATCAAAAGAAAGTTCTGTCACGAGAAAAAAAAAAAGAATGATATAAAAAATTATTTAGGTACAGTATTGCATGGCCAAATTGTCACAGCACTGAAAACTGAAGAAAGGCCCATTAATGAAGGGGTATCACAGGCTACTACTGAAGTAGTTAAGGCTTCCTGTCATCCAAGTATGGAATATTAAGCAACTAGACATGCTGACAATTCATGAAAAAGTTTCAAACGCATCAAAGTGTCTTTTCCAGTTCATCTAATGAACAGATGGACTGAAGAAGACACTTGGCATAGAGGTGAAACACTTTCAAGAATAAGTCCAGTTGTGTTTAATTTACCGTCACTAGTGGTTAAAGAAAATCTTGGAGCAAAAAATGTCTACTATACAGAATGATAAATGGGGAAAAATAAAAAAAATGTATAGGGTACCCAAGATATATCTTAATTTTAAGTGACACCAGTAACATGTTTTAGCTGATAGATTTGAGGGTTAAATACTGGGGTTTGTAAAGGAAAACTTATCAATGTGCTTAAAGTGTTACTAAATCCACAACAGTATAATCAGTCTGTATATGCAGCAAAGCATGCTTGTTATACTCCCTGTGGAACTTGGGGGTTAATCCTCTGCATTGTGGAAAAAGGCTATTTTATCCTGTATGCATAGATTCTTCCCTCCCTGTACTGTCTATCTGGAGAAGGCCAGCTAACACAGGCAGGGTAGCTGACCTGCACATACTCAGTTGTGTCTTTTATGCTGGAGAGAACATTTACATGTTCTCAGAGATAGCCAGGTCACATGATATTGACATCACACATGTGGGCGTGTATACAGGCTGTAGTGGAAATCTCCTCCTACCTGAACACACAGCTCTGGAGAAACTGCAGTGTATCACTGACCGTAGTATACAGATCATCCCAAAAGGTATACAGGTGCAGTATTTTAACGTAAAAA
>BLSH010234112.1:221127-247360 GCA_018402905.1 Glandirana rugosa | reverse complement strand
AGTGATTGGCACCATAGCTTGCAGACTCTATAACTTTCACAAAGACCAAATAATATACACTAATTTTTTTTTTTTTTTTACCAAAGATAGGTAGCAGTATAAATTTTGGCCAAAATTTATGAAGAAAAATTACTAATTTGCAAAATTTTATAACAGAAACGAAGAAAAATTCATTTTTTTACAAAATTTTCGGTCTTTTTTTAATTATAGCGCAAAAAATAAAAAACCCAGAGATGATTAAATACCACCAAAAGAAAGCTCTATTTGTGTGGAAAAAAAGGACGCACATTTCATATGGGTGCAGTGTTGCATGACTGAGTAATTGTCATTCAAAGTGTGAGAGCGCTGAAAGCTGAAAATTGGTCTGGTTGTTAAGGGGGTTTAAGTGCCCAGTTGTCAAGTGGTTAATGATGTTGTTTAATGTCCACTGACAATAAGCAAATTATGCAAAAGTAGTCCTTGCTACTTTATAATTCCACATCCTGTGTTTATGCAAAAAAACAATCCATGAAGACCCAGAACTACTGCTGCTTGCCAAAGTTTGGTCATCTCTGTTTAAACTACATATTTTTATATTAACCACTTGCATTTTGGGCACTTAAATCCCACTCCTTCCCAAGCCAATTTTCGGCTTTCAGTGCTGTCGCATTTTGAATTACAATTGCGCAGTTGTGCGACGTTGTACCCAAACAAAATTTTTATCATTTTTTTCCTGCAAATAGAGCTTTCTTTTGGTGGTATTTGATCACCTCTGCGTTTTGTATTTTTTGTGCTATAAACAAAAAGCTACGATTTTGAAAATAGAACAAATTTTTTAAATTTTTGCTATAATAAATATCCCAAAAAATATACATATAGAAAAAAAAAAAAAAAATCAGGGTTGGCCGATATATATTCTTCTACATATTTTTGGTAAAAAAAAAAAAATCGCAATCAGCGTATATTGATGGGTCTGCGCAAAAGTTATTGCATCTACAAAGTATGGGAATTGATTTATGGCATTTTTATTTTTTTTACTAGTAACTGGCTGCGATCTGCGATTTTTATTGGGACTGCGACATTGCAGCAGACATTTTTTACACTTTTTTGGGACCACTGACATTTATACAGCGATCAGACATTTAAATAGCCACTGATTACTGTATAAATGTCACTGGCAGACAAGGGGTTAACACTAAGGGGGCAATCAAGGGGTTAACTGTGTTCCTTGTGTGTGTTCTGTGTGGGGGCTGGGCTGACAGGGGCATAACAGATCTCACTGATCCCGATCGCAGAGATCAGTAGATCTGTCATGTCCCTCCCCCCCCTCACAGAGTGGAGAACCACCGTATTTACATTGGCGGTTCCCCGTTCCGCCACTCTATTAGGTGATTGCGGGTCTCCAGTGGACATAAAGTATGCCCGACCCGAGGGCACGCCCACACAGCGTGTGGCGGGTGCGAGAGCATGCTGCCGCTGGCTGTGAGTGCGCGCGGGGACTAAGCAAAGAGGCGGACGTCCCCCCGGCAATTCAGATCCGTGCTGTAGCCGTCTTTCGACTATAGAGTGGATCTATACTGGTTAAAGGATAAGTACAGCCAAAGCTCATTTGGCTGTATTTCTGTGGATCACAGAAGCGTAGTTCGTACTGAAGCCCGCTGGCGGCTGACGTCACAGAGCTGGCTCTGGCTGGCGAAAGATCGCGACTGTATGAATGGACCTCCACTCGGTCAGCCTTTCAGTGAGCCGCTGTGAGCCTGAGCTGGACGCTCCCGCCCCCTCCAAAGCCAAGAACTCCAGTGAGCGCGGGGGGGGGGGGGGCACAAAGACTCTGGAGACTGATAGTCACCAGCTCTCTGCTCAGGGAGCTTTGTTCAACTGCCAATTGTCCGCAATTCTTACCGTTCGCATGCTCCTTTAGACAGCCGATTTTGATTTTTCATAAGACAAAAGCTGGATGTGCAGACTAGTAAATGTTTTTCGTACGGCAACTCAACGTCTGATTTTCGTATCATTAGTACGGTTTTTGTATGAAAAAAAAATCGTACGATCATGACTACGCATGCTCAGAAACGAAAAAATACATACAAAACTTTGTAACACATTTTAGAGCCGGCGGGGGATGATGCTGCATCCACCTAGGTAAGTATGATTCTGAAATTAAAAAAAAAAAAAAACCCTGACTTCTCTTTTAAGTTAACATAGAAGAAGCAAACATAACATCTGCAGGGAACTAACTTAAACTGTTCCCATTTCTACTTTTCATATTACAAAAATGCTAAAGATCTTCTGACCTCAGCAGACTGAAAAAAAAAAGGCTGCTAGACGACGATGTGATCCAGTAACATTCAGTAAAAAAGAAAAAAAAAAGTTTTACCACTTTGGCACAAAAACAGTTTGGAGGTGCATTGGGGTGCCATCCATTTAGGATATAAACCAGAATTTCTACTGCTGCAGATACAGCACCTTTATAGCATTTTACATGTTACACCCATATTTATTCGGACCCATTTATGTGACTGATGAAAATGAAATACCCCTTATAAGGGATGTAAGAATTGACAACTGAAGCTCTCCGCACCATATTGAATAACATGATAATTTATGTTTGTTTGATTTCCACTTTCTGTATCAACACTAAGTCTGGGTTCATACATATGAGATTTGGGAACCAGCAGGATTCCAGTGCCGTTCCCGCATCGCACCTCCCCCGGCAGGCAGTTCACACTGCCCTCTGCAAAGCGCTGCTGGTGTCAATACAAAGTTAATGACACCCCCAGTTCGGTTCACAGATCGCAGTGTGAACTGTCGTCTACTGGGAATGGAGACGATAGTTGTGTGGAAACGCGTCAGATCAGAGAGTATATGCAGCGCTATCTGGACTCTGGAAGGGTGATACTGCCGCTAGTAATACAGTTAATGCTTAAATTTTGTAACCTCATTGTAAGTGTAACTTTTAAGCTTTTTAATAAAAAGTTTGGCTGATTTACACTGAAGCTTCTCCCTTTTCTATATATGATCTCTGGATATATGGAGTTTATCCCTGCAAGCATATGAAGACACGCCATTTGAAATTTCTACACCTGTGATCATTCCTTCACAAGCCATCTTGATCTCTGTAATAGAGATCCATCAGATCCGGTAAGAGGCCATCTTCTTTTTGTGGACGGAGCACCTTATTATTTTTATTTTTTGAGCACTGATGGACACGGAGTGGAACAATTTATTTACACATTTATCATTGCCAAATGCATTTTTTATTAAGTGTGTGGACTTGATTTTTGTAAATTTTTTGGCACACTGAATAATTTGTTTGAGCAGCTATATATATCCTTAAGGCATTTATTTGCACAAATGTCATTGGAGAATTTATGATCAGAGCATGTTTATGCACACTATTCGCATTTATCGATTGAATACATGTTAGGGGGTGATTGAGTCAGATTAATTCACCTATCCAATTTGCTATTTCGGCACACAGTCACATGAGTTTAAAGGAACAGCGCACCATTAGTATTTTTATTTAGTTTTATTCCTTTCCAGGATTTGGTTTGCAGCAGTTCAATACCAGACCAGCGCAGAGATACATTTGTGGTTTATGGTTGCTGTTCACATTGCTCTTATACAAGCTGAAGCCTGGGTGAAACATGCCTTAGTGTCCTTGTTGGCATTTGAACCAAGTACGCTGATGCTGCAAGAAGGAAGTGCTAACCACTAAGACACTGTCCTTATTATCTATTTATTAAATGTTTAAACTACTTATTAAACACTGAACGCCAATGTAAGCCAAAAAAAGACAATATTTAGGTGGCACTCAGAGGTAAAGTCCAAGAAGGCTGCTGTGAGTGCAGGCAGGGACAGGGAGCTCATCCTAGCTCCAAGCTGCAGCAATGTCAAAGGAAAAGGTCCATAAGCTGCACGTCATGAAGCAGATCCATGTACATTAAGTGAGATGGCAGCCTCAGCCCGGTCTCCAGCCAGGCCACGCCCCCAATGTATTTTGCTCCACCCCTTGGAGTATAATCATGGATATTGAAAGCTGATGGGCGGAGTTACAGGATGACTTCTTATATCTCAGGTGCAAGATTTTCCCAGGGGGGTGTGTGTGTCTAATACTTTGACAGGGTCCTAATAACAGTCTACTAATCAGTTACATGGAAACTCCATTAACAAAGTGTGAAACTATCACTTAGTTTTGTAATAAATGCACCCGTTTAATAGCACAGGGAACACTGTTCACGGATCTCCCCAAGAAAAAAGAAGCCAGAATAGAATTCAACTTGCCAGAAACCGTTAAAGACAAACTCCATGTATACATTATATTTTTAACATGTGGGGGCATTTAAATATGGCAGAACAGAGAGGCTGCTTATATGAAGTTTAAAGTCAGTTTTTTTAATAACTTGATTTTTTTCCCCAACAGGGATGCAAATAATGATAATACCCCAAAGTTCAGACTTTTCCCATCTCTATTACAAAAACAAAAGTTTTTTTCTTATTGTTAATGGGTCTGCACTAAAGAGAATCTTATTTTTTATATTTGCACTTCCAATTCAACACCAACATTGGGACATAGAATAAGGGGAAAGCCATCCCAATGGGGACATAAGTCAGCAATAAATACCGGATGGAAGTTCCCTGTGTTCCCTGTATGTGTTCTAACTGTGTGGTGCCAATGGCATTTACACAGTAATCAGTGCATTTTTATAGCACTGATCGCTGTATAAATGCCAATGGTCCCAAAAAAGTGTCAAAATGTTCCGACATGTCCGCTGCAATATCGCAGTACTGCTACAAATCGCAGATCGCCATTACTAGTAATAAATAAATAAATAAATAAAAACCCCAGAAATTAATTTTCATCATCCGTAAATGCGGCAACTTTTGCGCAAACCAACAAACGGCGATTGCGATTTTTTTTTACCAAAAATATGAGGAAGAATATAAATCGGCCAAAACCGATGGAAAAAATGTTTTTATATATTTTTTTGGATTTGTATTTTAGCAAAAAGTAAGAAATTAGTTTTTTTTTGCAAAATTATCGCTCTTCTTTTGTTTATAGCGGCGATCAGAAATGACACAGAGGTGATCAAATGCCACCAAAAGAAAGCTCTATTTGTGGGAAAAAAAGGACACAAATTTTGTTTGGGTACAATGTCGCACGGCCGTGCAATTGTCAGTTAAAGCGTCACAGTGCCGAATCGCAAAAATCGCTCTGGTCCTAAAGTGTGAAATCCTTCCGGGGCTGAAGTAGTTAAAATAAAAAAATGCCTTCTACCTTTACAACTCCTTCAACCGTTGCAGTGCAGGGGGTCTGACGGCAAGGGTATTTTGCTTTCCTGTGTTCAGAGTTTGGCTTTAAATGTTTCACTTTTTCGGCAGTACTGACAAGGTTTACTGCAGTACTCTACCCACCATATACCAAGGAGTATAGGTGACAGGTCCACTTTAGGATGGTGGCGAGCGCTGCGTACATGCCAGGAGACTTTGCAGCGCTGAGTGCAGGCAGTGACCAAATCCGCCTATTTGTTCTTAATGGATTTACAATATTATTGGCCTGAGCCGTATGATGGAAACGCTTAGTGACAGGCTGACGTGTTTTGATAGGTGCTGAGGTAAGTAAACAGATTTTTTTAATTAGCTGAAAACAGCAAGCAAAGTATTCTATGGGGGGGGTCATTGAGATCTGAAAGTTTAAATGTTAGTTTAAGCATGCTGACTATGACTGGCCTCTTCTAGAGAATTTTAATTTTTTTGGATAGGATTTTGATTCAGGAGGTCAAGCAGCTGTGCGGTGGAATGCATCACAATCAAACCTCAGTTCATGACAGCTTGCAGGGAACATGTCCAAATATTTATTACCTTAAAGAACAGGGTCATTCTAGTCTCCCTTTTTATAGTACTTCTGCCTAGTTAGGCCGATTCAGTTGCAAATATCCCCCTTTCCAAAACAGATTTTACACAGAGGATATGCAGGCTTATACAAATTCCTCTAAGCATTTAAAGGAGAGAAATCCAATGTTAATTCAGAGGAATTGTGTCTTAATTCAGCGGGAATCAGGGAATCAGCCAAAACGAAGTCTGGCTATGGCCAACAGAAAGCCGGACTCCAGGTTTATTAGGACTTCAAATAGCACCCGCTGGAATTGTGACATCATCCGCCCGCCTCTCCATGGCTATCCCTACAGATGACCGCACAGTACTCAGTCCAACTCCATTTTATTCCAGGAACGGGACAGATCTGTATACTGTATGTAGCGGATGCTACATAACCACTCCAGATCCAGAAGATTTACCCCACTTCATGACCAGGCCGTTTTTTGCGATACGGCATCTGTTACATTGACAACTGCACGGTTGTGCGACGCTGTACCCAAATAAAATGTATGCCCCCTACAAATAGAGCTTTCTTTTGGGGGTATTTGATCACCTCTGTAGTTTTTATTTTTTGCCCTATAAACAAAAAATGACACACAATTTAAATATATATATATACACACACACACATATATATATATATATATATATATATATATATATATATATACACACACACACACACACACGTATATACATATATATTTTAACTTTCTACTAAAAAAAAAAAAAAAAATGTAAAAAAATAAAATTTCATCATTTTAGGCCAATATGTATTCTGCTACAATAAGCGTATATTGATTGGTTTGCACAAAAGTGATCATGTCTACAGACTATGGGATATATTTATGACTTTTTTTTTTTTTTTTTTTTTTTTACAAGTAATGGCGGGGGTCAGCGACTTATAGTGGGGCTGCAATATTGCAGTGGAAAATCAGACACCAACTGACACTTTTGACCCCTTTTTTGGGGACCAGTGACACCAATACAGTGATCAGTGCTAAAAATGTGCACTGTCACTGTACTAGTGACACTGGCAGGGAATAGGGTAAACATCTGGGGCGATCAAAGGGTTAACCGCGTGCCTAGCCTGTTTTATTACAGTGTGGGAGGTGCTTTTACTAGGGGAAGACATGGGCCCATGTCCCGGTCGGCTCCTGCTGTGTATAAATCATGGCAGAAGTGAGCCGCTGGTGGCGAGCATTTGCACCCCCCCCCCACTCGGAAAGGCACGTTAATGTTTATACAGCGCTAACAATGGCCACATCTATTAGTAAAGAAAAATGTTTAGGCCAGTTTGGCTCAAACAAACTATTTAAAGTAGGGATGCACCGAAATTTCGGCAACCAAAACGTTTCGGCCGAAAATGGTGTTTTCGGCATATTGTTGAAAGAAAAAAAATGCCAATAGAGATACCGAAAGGAAGAGATGAGGAGTGTTACATTGCACAGATAGCACGGCTTGTAAGAACCGTTCTGTGCTTGAAACGATCATTGTAATGTCACTGCTTGCAGAGAGAGAGACACACAAGTTGTCAAATTTCACTGATGATGTCGGGTGGGTGGGACCAAACAGCACACACTTGCCCAGCCCTTATCCCATTGGCTGATGTTTGGTAGCTGTTCGGTCCCGCCCACCCGACATCCCCAACAGTAAAATCTGACAGCTTGTGTGTCTTGCTCTCTACAAGCAGCGACATTACAATGATCGTTTCAAGCACAGAACGGTTCTTTCAAGGCGTGCTATCTGTGCAATGTAACACACTCATCTCCTGTCAGTGCCAGCCAGTGCCACCTGTCAGTGCCAGCCAGTGTCACTCCATTTCCTGTCAGTGCCATCTGTCAGTTCCAACTAATGCCACCTGTCAGTGCCAATCAATATCGCCTATCAGTGCCCATAAGTGCCAGTCAGTGCTTCCAATCAGTGTCATCAGTGCCAATCAGTGCTACCTGCTAGTGTCACCTACCAGTGCTACCCATCAGTGCCACCTATCAGTGCAAATCATTGCTTCCAATCAGTGCCACCTATCAGTGCCAATCAGTGCCTCCTGCCATTTTCGGTTTCGCTGAGTGCATTTTCGATTTCGGCACCAAACTTTCCATTTGGTGCACCACTAATTTAAAGTTCTAGTGAGTCTGGAGTTAGGTTAAAACACAGGGGTGCTCAATCGTTTGACCTTCTTGGGCCACATTGTAAGAGGGGTAATTGTCTTGGGCCACACAAAATATACTAACAATAAGGATAGCCGATGAGCAGAAAGTCTGACAGATCATATGTTATCGATCACTAATATAGATAATGTACCTATCCATATAATAAATCTTAATTTTTTTATATTTTTTTTATTATAAAAGTCAAACAGGGCAACAAAACTAGTGCGATATTTGACACGGTTTTTAATAGACCTACGCATCAATATCTGGTTGGATGGATGGAGTAGCAATTCTCAATGAGTTTTCAAGGTGCTCATCAGATATTTTGGTTCTAAATTTGACCTTCGTGCACTTCATCCTTGAACACCATTGCTCACAAATATAGGTTCTGCCGAAAACTGATGACATGAATAAGGCGTGATTATTAAGAGTGATATGTTTTTCTTTGGGAATATAAAACTTATAAAAGTCAAGTAAAGACACATTGTCAAATCTTTCTTGCCACATGTTTGCTAAGTGTAAACGCATTTCTACAAAAACAAAAAAAAAAATGTTAAGGTTTACGATTTTGTGTTGGGCTTCATTCATTCATAGCCATCTTGGGCCGCATGCAGCCTGTGGGCCACAGGTTGGACAACCCTGCTTTAACTCAAAGAAAATATCCAATCCTGCCAATCAATGCTTCCTCCAAGTCCAAGTCTAGGAAACTAGACACTGAAAGCAACTCGCAAGCCATACTGTTCTAATATTCTGATCCAGACATTATCTGCTAGATGACACCACCATTAATTTAGTTATGCAATTTTTCATCTCTCGTCAAAAGTATTGGGACGCCTGCCTTTACATGCACATGAACTTTAATGGCATCCCAGTCTTAGTCCATGAGGTTCAAAATTGAATTGGCCCACCCTTTGCAGCTCTAACAGCTTCAACTCTTCTGGGATGGCTGTCCACAATGTTTAGGAATGTGTCTATGGGAATGTTTGACCATTCTTCCAGAAGTGCATTTGTGAGGTCAGGCACTGATGTTGGACGAGAAGGCCTGACTTACAGTCTGCGCTCTAATTCATCCCAAACGTGTTCTATCTGGCTGAAGTCAGGACTCTGTGCAGGCCAGTCAGGTTCCTCCACCCCAAACCCACTCATCCATGAGTTTATGGACTTTGCTTTGTGCACTGGTGCGCAGTCATGTTGGAACAGGAAGGGTCCATCCCCAAATTCTTCCCACAAAGTTGGGAGCATGAAATTGCCCAAAATGTTTTGGTATGCCGACGCCTTAAGAGTTCCTTTCACTGGAACTAATGGGCCAAGCCCAACCCCTGAAAAACAACTCCACACCATAATCCCCCCTCCACCAAATTATTTTGACCAGTGCACAAAGTAAGGTCCATAAAGACATGGATGACTGAGTTTGGGGTGGAGGAACTTGACTGATGTCCAACATCAGTGCCTGACCTCACAAATGTGCTTCTGGAAGAATGGTCAAACATTGCCATAGACACACTCCTAAACATTGTGGACAGCCTTCCCAGAAGAGTTGAAGCTGTTATAGCTGCAAAGGGTGGGCCAACTCAATACTGAACCCTACGGACTAAGACTGGGAAGCCATTAAAGTTCATGTGCGTGTAAAGGCAGACACCCCAATACTTTTGCCAATAGTGTGAGTGAGTGCGTGCGTGCGTGTGTATGTGTATATATTGTTGTTTTGTTTTTTTCACATATTACATTAAATACATGTACACGCATCTATGTGTTTTGGAAGGACTGGGTGAAGCTTGGGCGATGCCACTGTGACTACATCTTAGAAGTGAATAAAAATTTCCCTCTATTAAACTCCACAGGGTGGATCATTCTGAAAAGAAATATGATGACTGCAGAGCCTAACAATGCAATCACATCTTCCTAAGAAACACAATTATCTGGATAAGTGGAGACGGTTATTGCTGCTGCTTAGGATATAGACCATCACACTGATTAATCAGTGTCGCTAACTATTTACTATATCAGAAACAATCCATGGTCATTGAACTTCAAGCAAACTAAATACACAGCTGAAATACATACATATATGGGAATTGTTTATCTACCAAATGATATAGAATTCTTTGCAGCCAGTTGTATTAATGTGGGCCCCTGCCAGATGGTACAACCTGGTCCTCCACCTATAAATGCAGCAACAGCTCCGCTTCTCCAAAAATATATCCCCAGCCTGCTGACTAGACAATGAAGCAGCAGCATCACATTGAGAAAGCCATGCCTCTGCTCACTCTGCTCTCTCCACCTATCAAGTATGTTCAATACAAGTGCATGTCCACAGCTGCTTTAATAGCAGGGCAGATAGAGGCTCACTTGGCGGCTTCTTTTTTCCATGCCATTCAATTTAAGCACTGGAAGCAAAATAGTTATGTAAGCTATACAGTAAGTCACTGCTTGAAGCTATTACATAGGGGATCACCCCACCGCCTCTCTTAATATGACAGTGCTGGCTACCTAAGAAGCCAATCACCAAGCAGAACTGTAATGACTGTCTCCCTTCCCCCATCCAACATCTGGGTACCTGAGCAGCCAAAAACCAGCGCTTTCCCGGAGGCTGAGCAACCAATGGGGAAGGAATTGGAGAGTGGGGTGCGCTCAATTGGGGAGGACAGCAATTAGGTGAATATTTTGTACTACCCTACATGGAACAAAGCACAGGCTCATATTTATAAAACAGTCAAAGCATATTTCACCAAACATACACTGATGGTAAATATATTATGGTTATTTAAAAACACCAGACCCTGGGAGATTTAACTATAGTGAAGGTTTGGTGAATGTAAGACTCTCAGATTTTTTAAATAAGCCCCTAGGTGTCTAAGTCACTTTCTGCAAATTATAGAAATCTTGGCTGTTTAAATAGTGAATTAGTTGGATATTTCAAAAGTTTAAAGAGTAACCCCACTTTTGTTGAGAAAAAAAACATTCCCCTCTGGGTGATCTATGTACACTGCAGGGATTATAACAAACTTTGTGGCAGATTCCTACCTTGGGTGAGTCTAATGGGAGTGGCTTCATAATTATCTGTCAAGTGTGCAGCTGTAGGGCTCTAATGAGGAAAGCTACTGGGCGTGCATCCCTTTAGACGTGCGTGCCTACTGAAAGTATCTCTCCAAAAATGACATTTTTGTTGCAGGTCATGCCTGAAATCTGTCTTGTATCTTAGGCAGACTTCTGGGAAAATTGGTGGGCCAATCACACAAGCAGGAAATTATGTTTCTGGGGAGTGGTCAGTACTCATTCTGTGTACAGAACAACTCCAGGTAGCCATATTGCATTGCATTTATAGAACATTACAGCAGCTGCAGATTGAAAAGGAAAGGTCATTTTTAATTACATTCAATTACAATATGACTTTATCGCAATTATATGCGCTATATTATTTTTTCTTTATCATGAAAGTGGAGTTACCCTTTAAACTCTATTACCCTGCCTAAGAGGTAATACTCCTCTGATCAGCATTCACATTTTTACAGGGCTAACTTCCTCAACTTTGGATTGAAAGCTTTTTAGTAAATCCCCCCCACCTACAATTTTTTTGACCAATAAAAACTTCAATAACCAATAAATGCCATCTCACTGGACAGGGAAGTAGCAGCTAGGAAGCGCTTAGTTCCAAAGGATAGATTATGAAAAGTTAATGAAATCGATCCATTTATTACAAAATTAAAACAGGGCTTACAAAAAAAGATTTTTCTAGCTATGAAAGGTAACAGCAGCCCAATAGGCAGAACTTTTGCTTACATAATTTTATTATGGCTGATCGGTTTACTTTAGGCCCCACCCACTGACCCCTAACGCACTGCATCTATTAACCATTTTACCTCCGGAAGATTTACCAACTTTCTGACCAGGCCACTTTTTGTGATACAGCATGCATTACTTTAACTGATAATTGTGAGGTCATGCGATTCTATAGCCAAATAAAATTATATATTTTTTCCCCACAAATAGAGCTTTCTTTTGGTGGCATTTGATCACCACTGCATTTATTTTTTGCGCTATAAACGAAAAAAAAAGGACAAAAAAAACCATATCCAATATAAAAAAATGTAAAGAAATCTAATTTCTTCATAAATTTAGGCCAATATGTATCCTGTTACATGTTTCTGGTATACTAGTAATGGCGGTGATCATCGACTTATAGGAGCAATGTGATATTGTGGCGGACAATCGGACACTGACACTTTGCGGGAATCAGAGACACGAATACTATGAGCAGTGCTAAACATATGCACTTTCACTGTACTAATGACACTGGCAGGGAAGGGGTTTAACATCTAGGGCAATCAAGGGGTTAACTGTGTGCCTAGCCAGTGTTTGTGTTTATTGTGTGCTGCTTTTACTAGGGGAAAGAGATGGTTTTGAGTCCCTGCTTTGCAAAAAAAAACAAAAAAAAGAATACATCCCTTCCCCCCTGCCAGAATGGAACTCTGCCTTGTTGACATATGCAGAGCTCCATTCTGAGTCTATGCCCAACGATCGGTGTGTGCCGGCGGACATCAAGTGCCTGGCACCCGCACATCAACTTCTGCTTTGAATAGCCACAGCACTCAGTCAAATTCCTGCAACTGCTTCAGAGTTGCTGTAGGCCTCTTGGTAGCCTCTCTGACCAGTTTCCCCCTGACTCTTTCATCCAGTTTGGAGCAATGTCCTGATCCAGGGAGGGTCTGTGTTTTATCAAATACCTTCCACTTCTTAATAATAGACTTCACTAATGCTTCTAGGCATTGATAAAGCCTTTGAAATTGTTATAAATCTCCTGACTTGTGCCTGTCCACAACTTTATCCCAAAGATTTTTTTGACAGTGCCTTGCCATCCATAGTTGATTGTTTGCTTCAGTTGCCCTACCATGAACTGAAATGCTCCAGGAAAGCTCTTTTCATGCTCAGTTAATGAAAATGACCACAGCTGAGCACAGTTGAAGGTCAAATGGCTTTGTGTGCCATTGAGAGGTGATTAGCTACACCTGATTGGGTTTACAAGTCATTTTAGGAGGGGGGTACCAATGTTTGGCCCTAGATGAAATGATTTATGTATTTGGCACCACATCCCGTTCTTTTTGTATACAGTACAAAGTGATTTTTTAGGGACTTTAAGGTGCAAATTAGAACATTAACTCATAAAGTTAAGACATTATTCCTCATTATTTAAATTCATTTTCCATAAAAACAAAGTCATAGAGTGACTTATTGGTTCAACAGATATGGTTTACAGATTTCACATTTACAGTGGATGCATCATTCTCGACATTTTTCGCCATATACCCTGCTCTGGTTTCCTTTATCTATTGCAACAAATTGTATGCAAGATTTGACAGGTATGCAATTCAAAGACAGTAGTCATATAGCAACCAGTACGGGTATGCAACATAAATGAACATGCTAAAAGGATATATGATCTTGATAATGCTTATAATGATGTGGTGATATATGTATAATATTGCAATTTATGAAAAAAATCATTTGGATATTTGTATAAATATTTACTTATTTTTTTTCTTTATAGACAATGTATCTAGGGCCAAAACAACGAATTGATTAATCGGCAACTAATCTATGAATTGACTAATCAATTACTATTTTCATAATCGATTAATTGGCCAGCCGATTAGTTGGTCTGCATACAGAATGCATTATTTGTTTACATAACAGGAAGTGCAGTGCAGCACACATACAGCTTAGTACACCACCCATACATGCCAGAAGACACAGTGCAGCACTCATTAGCTCAGTACACCAGCCATACATGTCAGTAAGTGCCTGAGAACTTGTGAATGTGAGGAGCAATGCCTCATGGGACATGTAGTCCTGGGCAGGAAGTGAGTGGTTTTAAAGTCATACGTTTTTTTACCTCGCTATAGGGGCTCTCTATACTATACTTTGCAGCTTGCTATTGAGGCACTCTGAAGGCAGGAGGAGCCAGAAGCGTCGGTGGGGGGCCCCAGCAGAGGAGAATCAAGGCTGCTCTGTGCAAAACCATTACGCAGAGCAGGTAAGTATAACAAGTTTGTTGTTTTAAAAAAAAATACTTTAAAGATTCAAGGAATATCAGCATCTGAGCCCAGAGAAGGTGGAGCTGATAGACTGGAGGTAATAGACGGCATTACAATTACATTTAGTAAACTTTTACCAGTATTGTGCATTATATTTAAAATGATCATATCCATGAAATAAAAAGTCTCAGCTTTTAGTACTACTTTATTATTAAAGATTTCTATCTCCCTTCCACCCTTCATATAGCTTCATGTCTGACTCCTAGTTAAAATGCCCATATATCCTACAACTGGGTGTATTTATTATTATATATGCTTCTGTCTGTTATTCTCAGAGTGGATTAGAGATTTTGCTCCCTAACGATATAGTTGGTTATTTATATTTACCACTGCATAGAGATATTTAAGAATAAATTACCTTTTTTAAAAAAAATACTTTAAATGTTAACTAAATTATACACCAATTTTTTTAAGGTTATTATCTGATTAATCAATTAATCATAATAATTGGCCAACTAATCGACTATGAAAATAATCTTTAGTTGCAGCCCTAAATGTATCATACAGTTCGCATTAATGTATAAACTCCTGAAGAAGCCAAAATATAGTTTGGCAAAACATGTCAAGAATGATGCATCCACTGTAAATGTGAAATCTGTAAACCATATCTATTGAACTAATAAGTCACTCTATGACCATGTTTTTATGGAAAATGATTGTAACTGATGAGAAATAATGTTTTAACTTGATGAGTTATTGTAATAATTTGCACCTCAACAGTCGCTAAAAAAAATATTTTCTTTCTACTGTATACAATATATTCATAGTTGCACTGCTCCAAGCTAGACCAATGTAACTGTATAAAGTATCGATACCTTGATTTCCTCTTTAAACATTCATGAAAAATTAGATGGAGTTTTGTCGATATATGAAGTGAAGTATATGAATTTGTGTCACCAGACTGTGTGTCAATTTGGGGTATTTGAGGGAACTGCATACCCTCCTTTGATAGCTCATTTAGGAAAAGTAGAGTGGACTGGAGTGGACTTCTACAAGAAACAGAACATGAAATTAATATCCGTGTGCAGGCTTAATTATAAACTATTTAGATTAGCCCCTTTGACTCTTCAGTTTGAGTCAGAGGTCATCCGAGGTCTGACAGCTGCTGCCTGATACCACCAAGTCCCCGCTCTCAAAGTACCTCTTTGTTAGAGATTTATGTATTGAGCTAATTGGGTGCAAAAGAACCCCCCTGTAAGCATTAGGAATGTACAGACTGCTCACTTTGTGTCTAATGTACTGTATTTAAAACGTTATTCCATTCTCAATCATATATCACTATCATCTTATCTGAGCTCATAAACTGCATTTATCGGCATATAACACCCACTTTTTCCCCCTGAAAATAGAGTGCAACTAATGCATGCGTGTTATACGCCAATATTTTTTTAAAAAGCCAATTGGAGGAGGGCGGCAAATCCCATAACTCCTGAATTGACCAGGACCTTGCTTGAGAGTGAATCCAGGCTGAATCCGGTTGGAGCAGTGAATCGCCCTGGAGGGGCGTGCTAGTGTGGGCACTTCCGCCCCTGCTGGTTGTTAGGTGTTCCACTCGTGGCGATCTCAGCCCTGTGTGGCAGCCAGCATTTCTCCCCGCTGGCTGCCTCTCACTAGCAATACAATAGACAGTTCAGGTCCAACGGAACTTGCCCCCTCCTCCTCCTCGGCTCTGATGTATTCTATGTAGACAGACAGGAGGAGGAGAGACACCGCTGTACGTGTGCCGCTCATCTGAGGTCTGTGTGATTATTATACACACACTATAGAGGACACTTGCGAGGGGGGTGAATACTTTCAGGGATTTGGGGGTGGGGAAGGGTGGGTAAGAGGATACTCTATGTGCTAGGGGCATTTTGGGAGGAGAGGGGACTTGTGCTTGAAGTGGGGATGGATATGAAATCTGACCACCCTTATTTTGCCTCAAAGTTATTTATTTAAAATTTAAGGTTTTTTTCCTAAAAATTCCTTCTTAGGCCTCATGCACACAGGACATAAAAAAAAAAAAAAAAAAACGTTCTAAAAACGTCAGTAGCTTTGTAGTGAGTTTTTCAGCTTTTTTCAGCATTATTGCAGCAGCATTTTTTTTTTTCAATAGACCAAAAACATCCAAAACCTCGGTGAGTCAAGTTTTTGCGAAATAGCATTTGGTTTTTTTTTTCCTCAATGGATCAAAAACATCCAAAAACGTTGGTGAACCGCGTTGTTGAGCGCCTGGCCATTTTTACAGCTGAAAAACGTCTCTCAGAACCCTCTGGTCTTGGGTTTTTTTTCAGCTCAAAAACATCCCAGCCAAAAACAGTTGATAACAGCCTATGTGTGCATGATCACATAGGATAACATGATGGGGGGTTTAATGACTAGAAAAAAACGTCTAAAGCTAAAAACAGCTGCTGTTATACGCCAATAAATATGGTATTTAATCTTCACCCTTCGCTTGCTATGTGTATAATCTTTACCCAAATACATAGTTATGCCATAAATTTATAGCCCTTACTGTCATTTATTCCTAACCTATTTATGTCATTAATGTGCTATAGCAGTAAAATGACAAAGGTTGACATATTTTCCCTGTAACTAGCTGTCTGTATATAATAGCACCAAGCTTTGTACGTGTATACAGTCACATCACTACATAAATGGAAATTCTGGCTTAAACAATGTTGTTTCAAAGAGCACAAACAAGCCAAAGCTGTTACTTTGTCATACACAAGCAGTTAGATAAGCCAAGCCATGAAAGGAACACTATAAAAATTCACAGTCAATTTTATTTTTTAACTTTGTTTAAAAGGAGAAGTAGGCTAAGTTTTTTTGGCCATACTTATCCTATGGATCACAGAAGTGCACTTCATTCTGCGCTCCTGTGACCAGGATTCAGCCAACAGCGGGCTAATGTCCGCTGTCAGCTGATGTCCCAGAGTCGGTCCAGACTCTGGAGAGATCATGCTGAGAGCCTGAGCCAGCCACTTCCACCCAATCCACAGCCTGGAGTTCCAGTGAGCGCTGGAGGGACTGACCAGAGGGACCGACAGTCACCACCTCTCTGCTCACTTAAGACCAAGAACTGAGCGATCAGCAGTTTTTGATCACTGAGTTCTCAATGTAGAGACAATGGGGGACAGATGCATCATCGGATCAATCCTGCAGCCAGCTAGGTGAATATGATGGTTTGTTATTTCCATTTCCCCCACTTCTCTTCTAAAGTTAACGCTTTTATATACCATTCATTAAAAACTAGTATTTTATAAATACACATTTAAAGAAGAATGCCAGCTTGGACCAATGGAGCCATGTTTATATCATACCAGTTTGATGCCCCTGGAAGCTGGAAATCACTGAAGAAGACATCGTTACTCCAGTGATCTCCCTTTGCTTCCGGGTCCATGGTGTACTGGTGTCTACTTCAGTGATTTCCAGCTTCCAGGGGCATCAGGCAGGTATGGTGTATATATATATATATATATATATATATATATATATATATATATATATATATATATATATATATATATATATTATATATATATATATATATATATATATATATATATATATATTTATATTTACCCTGGTGAAAAAATATACCATACCTGGAATTCTTTTTTTAAACAGTGCAGAGCACCCATAGTACGGGATTACCAGTGCACTATGCTGGAGATGCAAGGGCAGATTTAATCTCCTGCTACTGAGGGGACAAGTTCAGTTTTAGCAAAATTATTCTTTAATAAATAGCACAGAGTGCCAAGCGATCCAGCAATATTCAGTTTGTGGCCCTGTCTGATGCAGAGGTAATCCATATCAGAAAATAATTATTTCTCACCAAGTACCAGCCTACCCTCTGACCTGACAGTCTCAATGTTGGGCACATTGTCCACTGAGTAAGAGAAGGAAGTGTGATTTACATACATGTCAGAAACCAAAAAGACCTACTATATCCTGGGTCAGCCATAAACTTCCAGGATCCAGAGTGTGTTATATGTAAAGTAGGTATGCATGTATTAGAAAGATGATGCCTAAACAAAATTAAAAATCCCTAGAATTTTTCCGAGAAGGGGTTTATGTATAGTTTGCATCCCACAGATAACGCTGTTATCTACAACAACAGTTTGAAATGGGAAACACGATCCGTTCAAAATAGGAAAACAGACGTACTGAATTTTCATCTTCCTCCTCCAGCTCCCTCTGTTGCTCCTCGTGCCTTTTTGCTTTGATTTCCATAGCTTCTGTGATGAGGTCTCTGAGAATTGACACAGGTTTTGCATTTTTGATGAACGTGTGCTGGAGATTAAAGAAAGAAAAAAAAATAATTGAAGCCGCAAGTAAACAAATCACAACAAGCTAAGTGAGGTGAAATGGTTTTGTAAAGGTTCACATAGATATTAGGTGATCATTGTCCAACATCAGTAAAACCAGAAGGATGAAATGATGATTGGAATGTTCTACAGATCTCAGCAGGCATCTCTCAGAAGAAAAGGTTTGTTGGCCAGATTGGAAGCTTTTTTGGAGGAAAACCTGGAGAGCCATCTAGGAGGACTAAATGATGAGGGGGGTTGTAGACTTATATTGGATACAGCAGAAAAAAGCTCAACATGAAAGTTGGGTACCATACATACGTTTATTGAGAATACTTTATTAATCCCAAAGGGAAATTACTAGGTTTCTATTCTTCCTACCTGGGCATATATTATCTTAGTGGGAACAGCTGTAATACTCAGCTGACAACAGGGTGCAAGTGTAAGAACCGGCTTACCAAATTTCCAAACAAAAAACAAAACCGAAAAAAGCATTTACGATGGCCAGTGTAAATAGTCATTGTCAATACCTCCACCAAGGAGGTCATAAATGGCCACACTACTGTACACAATGCTTTCATTGGAGCATAGCTAGCTATTAATCAAGCAGTTTATGGCTAAGAAAGTAAACATTTCGCTAAGCTATGCCTCCTGCAGCATAGACTCAACTCTTTGCTCCTTTGCTACTAACATTCAAACGCCAGGACCAGGAAAAGCCCCCGAAAAGCACAGGAGCACAAAAAGCCTTGTGTACATCCCAAACCAGTTTGCTGGAGCTCATACTGAGCTATGGACTCTTTGGCTGAACTCCTGTGACAGCATCAATATATATTAACCACTTTAGGTCCACCCTAAAGCAGTTTTACTGCTACAGGGCGGCATCTGTGCGTCGGATCACGTGTATGTATATATATTGCTGGCGGCTCTCTTCCACTGTGATTACACACAGCGGAAGCTGATGGGCGGGTGCATGGTACCTGATGTCCTCCGGCTCCCACTGATTGTTAGGCAGAGAGACAGAACGGCACTCTGCCTATGTAAACAAAGCAGATTGTCGTTCTGACAAGAGGGAAGGGATGGAATTTGTGTCCCTGCAAGGCAGGGAATAAATTTAATCTCTTCCCCTTGCAAAAGCACCTCACAAAGTATAGTAAAACACTGGCTAAGCACGGTTAACCTTTTGATCACCGTTGATGTTAACATCTTCCCAGCCAGTGTCAATAGTACAGTGACAGTGCATATTTTTTTGGCACGGATCACTGTATTAGTGCCACTGGTCCACAAAAAGTGTCAGTTGTGCACGATTCGACAGCCGATTTCCAATTATCGTCCAACAGAAGTTGTATGTAAAGACTAGAAAAAACTTTTGTCCGCCAACAAGGCGTTGGTCAATTTACGGCTTGTGCATACAGAAGTTGGACCAACAAAAGTTGTAAGTGCAAACACGCATGCTCAGAATCCAGGAAGTGTTCGGTCCTGTAAACTTGTGTTCCTAATTCACAATGTTCCTAATTCACAATTTCACATAAGTGTGGTCAGGTTACAAAGGGAACACAGGAAAAGGCAGGATCAGCCAGATATTGTACAACATGGAAAGGGACAAATGACACTGCAAAAGCACTATGCTATATATCGTGCCTTAAAGGGACAGAAGCATTTTTTTTTTAGGGTTACAACCACTTTAAATCCCTATTGAAAACCTAGCCACCAAAAAAATCCAGATGAAAGTTCCCTGTAATAGAACACTTACTATACTCACCCTCCTTCGCAGCCCTGGTTTCAGATCTTCCCTCAGTACCAGCACTGCATCAGGCTCTTCAGCATTCAATGCATCCTAGAATGTTGGTTGATTGTGTCCCCTGCCATGTACCATGGTTCCATTCTCTGACCCCCCCCACGGCAGTGTCCTATGGTGAAGCAGGGGTTGGAAGATGGAACAACAGCCTACAGAGGAAATGTAAGGCATCTGACACTCTCAGAAAGGTGAAATGCTGAAACTGACAAGAGTTGCAGTACTTGAACAGAGGGATGGCATGATACAGGCAGTCCCCTACTTACAAACATCCGACCTACAAATGACTCCTACTTACAAACGGAGGGAGACAACAGGAAGTGAGAGGAAATCTCCCCCAGGAAGGGAAATTCACTCCTGTAAGAGTTCTCATGGGAAAAAGGAGTCTCCATTGATGCTTTATCGCCAATCCTTGTTTCCACAACAACCCAAAATTTTCAAAATCCAATTATCATTGGGACAGGAAGTGAGGGGAAATCTTCTGAACAGAAACAGACAGCAAAACAAACATTACAGGGGTGTTACCCCTTCCCTATGCTATCCAAAAAGCTTAAAAATAGTTGTTTTGGCTGAAGCTCCACTTAAAAAATGTACCTGTTCCTACTTACATACAAATTCATCTTAAGAACAAACCTACAGGCCCTATCTTGTTTGTAACCCAGGGACCACCTGTACATGGGCCACCGGAGAGGCCAGCATAAATACCCTTTTATTGCTGAATTTTTTTAGTTGCTTTAAATCTTATAAAAAACCTTTACATAACTCACATACCGAATGATCCTTTACACACCATATCAAATAAACTGTTCAAGGAAAAGGCACATTTTTTTTTTTTTTTTTTAATTTCAGGTACTTATATAGCACTGTCAATTTACGCATCGCTTTACGTATACATTGTACATTCACACCAGTCCCTACCCTCAAGGAGCTTACAATCTAAGGTCCCTAACTCACATTAATACATAGTAGGGCCAATTTAGACAGGATCCAATTAACCTACCAGCATGTCTATGGAGTGTGGGAGGAAACCGAAGAACCCAGAGGAAACCCATGCAGGCGCAGGGAGAACGTGCAAACTCAAGGCAGGTAGTGTCGTGGTTGGGATTCGAACCAGCGACCCTTTTGCTGCTAGGCGAAAGTGCTATCCACTACACCACTGCTTAGTAAATCAATCAAACAAGAATTAAAATAGTAATTTCATAGCAATGATAATAATGTATTTCAGTACACATGGACAATGAAAGCCACTTGTGCCTTTTTTTACAAGCTAATGCTATTATATTATTATTTTACAAGATAACATTACAGTTTAGGAGATGCATTTAGGTAGCTGCTGCTCCATTTGTGATGTGTTTGACTGTAAGAACAGTGAATCTGTAACCTGAACCACGCAACAGGAAAAATAAAAAGGAAAAAAAAACGATAATATCTTCTGTAAACAAGGAAAGAGCTTAATTTGAGTCATTCCCAAAATATCTTTAAACCCAATTACAACGCAATTAGCTGGGTTTAAATGCCATGTGGACATGCACATGTGTAACTCTACACTGTATACTTACACCAAGCAGAAATGTACATTAAATGTAAACCCTAGAGCTCCCAGTTGTATTAAAGTTTGACCACTTCAAAGGACCCCGCAGTTTGCCAAAGGCTGGTGCACTTTATACGTTCATAAACTGAATGTCTGCTTAGTGCTTGGGAAGGTTAGGCTGCTTACCTATTAATCCTGCAATAAAAAAATATGTGTTTCATTGAGTAAATTACACACTCAATAAAATAATCGTGAGAGCTGTGAATAATAGGTATGATTGCTTACTTCTTATTAGATTTTAATCGTTGGAAGGAGCAGATTATGAACCTGTGTTCAGCAAACATTCCGGAATGTATGGTCAGCCTAATTCATGCCAAAAACATCGATCTAAAAGTAATCACCCGAATGTAACCAAAAGTATCTTTAAATGTGGTCATAAGAGAACACTGGATTTTATTTAAACAGGACCTAAAAGGTTAGTAAATATAATGTCGCATAAACGTCTGACAAAACACAGACTTGCTTCTATTTAATAAGGCAAGCAAAGTGCAGTAGCACCGGGCAACTTGAGAATTCCAGTTATGCGACATCAACAATTAAATTTAATGCTAGAGGTCACCGCACTTGGCACATTATGGCTGCTCTTTTCACTGCCTATTAAACAATCTCTACTGTTTTTCTAACAGATCTGAGATGTTAACAACACCTTGAAGTATAAATCTAAAGGACCATTGGAGGGGATTATAATGGGCAATTTCCATGTATCTATGTGGTGTACCTTGAAGAACAAACTGCTGTCAATACGTCCTAGAGGAAGCATTACTATTACCTACAGGTCATTCCACTCTGCATAAACAGTGCCTTGAAAAAGTATTCACGCCCCTTGAAAGAATATAAATGTATTTTATTTAATAGACCTACACAATTGACACATAATTGTGAAGTGGAAGGAAAATGATGAATGGTTTTCAAAATTTTTTTACAAATAAATATGTGAAAAGTGTGGGGGGCATTTGTATAGCGCCCCCCTGAGTCAATATTTTGTAGAACCCCCTTTCACGGCAATTACAGCTGCAAGTCTTTTTGGGGAAGTCTCTGCCAGCTTTGCACATCTAGAGAGGGACATCTTTGCCCATCCTTCTTTACAAAATAGCTAAAAGGAAATGCGAACCCAAGGGCGCTTGTGTGCAGTGTTGCCCAAGGTACCTGCAGCAAGTCACTCAGTCCCCTGTGTGTCCACAAGTCACAATATATGATCAGCGCCTAATCCTTTTTCATTTTCTTGTGCTGTTTACAAAATAGCTCAAGCCCTGTCAGATTGGATGGAGAGTGTCTGTAATCAGCAATTTTCAGGTCTTGCCACAGATTCTCAATTGGATTTAGGTCTGGACTTTGACTGGGCCATTCTAACACATTAATATTCTTTGATCTAAACCATTCCATTGTAGCTCTAGCTGTATGTTTAGTGTCGTTATCCCGCTGGAAGGTGAACCTCCACCCCAGTCTCTTTTGCAGACTCTAAAGCAGGGGTAGGCAACCTCGGCCCTCCAGCTGTGGTGAAACTACAAGTCCCATGAGACATTGCAAAACCCTGACAATCACAGGCATGACTCCTAGAGGTAAAGGCATGATGGGATTTGTAGTTTCCCCACAGCTGGAGTGCCAAGGTTGCTTACCCCCTGCTCTAAAGCCTCGTACACACAATGCGACGGTCATACGAAAATGGTCGTACAACAGCTTGTTGTACGATCATCCGGCTGTTAGTACATGCGATTAGAACAGCCAACGTGCGACGGTCGTACAACAGTAGTTGGATGAGCAGACTAAAAAACTTTTGTTGTACCAACAAGCGATCGTACGACTGGCGTACCATGTGTACAGAGAAGTTGGTCCAACAAGTTGTACGTGCAAAAGACGCATGCTCAGAAGTCAGGAACGCCCGGAAGTGTCCGTTCGTGTAAACCTACGTTACTAATTCACAAATCACATTCACCTGAACTTTCTTTTTATACGCTCGTAGCACATCACCACGTTAGGCTTGGTCGTACGATCGCTTCGTGCATGTCAATGTGCAAGACACAACAGCCAACATACGATTTTGGACATCCGGTCGTTTGACCATCGCATCGTGTGTACTAGGCTTTACAGGTTTTCTTCTAAGATTGCCCGGTATTTGGCTCCATTCATCTTCCCATCAAATCTGACCAGCTTCCCTGTCCCTGCTGAAGAAAATCATCTGCACAATATGATGCTGCCACCACCATGTTTCACAGTGGGGATGGTGTGTTCAGGGTGATGTGCAGTGTTAGTTTTCCACCACACATAGCGTTTTGCTTTTAGGCCAAAAAGTTAAATTTTGGTCTCATCTGACCAGAGCACCTTCTTCCACGTGTGCTGTGTCCCCCACATGGCTTCTCGCAAACTGTAAATGGGACTTCTTATGGCTTTCTTTCAACAATGGCTTTCTTCTTGCCACTCTTTTATAAAGGCCAGATTTGGGGAGTGCATGACTAATAGTTGTCCTGTGGATAGATTCTCCCATCTGAGCTGTGGATCTCTGCAGCTCCTCCAGAGTTACCATGGGCTTTTTGGCTGCTTCTCTGATTAATACTCTCCTTGCCAGGCCGGTCAGTTTAGGAGGATGGCCATGTCTTGGTAGGTTTGCAGTTGTACCATACTCTTTCCATTTTCAGACAATGGATGGAACAGTGCTCCATGAGATGTTCAAAGCTTGGAATATGTTTTTATAACCTAACACTGCTTTAAACTTCTCCACAACTCTATCCCTGACCTGCCTGGTGTGTTACTTGGACTTCATGATGCTGTTTGTTCACCAAGGTTCTCCAACTTCTGAGGGCTTCACAGAACAGCTGTATTTATACTGAGATTAAAATTACACACAGGTGGACTCTATTTAGTAATTCGGTGACTTCTGAAGATAACTGATTCCACTAGATTTTAGTTAGGGGTATCACAGTAGAGGGGGCTGAATACAAATGCACGCCACACGTTTCACATAGTTATTTGTAAAACATTTTGAAAACCATTTATCATTTTTCTTCCACTTCACAATTATGTGCCACTTTGTGTTGGTCTATCACATAAAATCCCAATAAAATAAATTTACGTTTTTAGTTGTAACGTGACAAAATTTCAAGGGGTTTGAATACTTTTTCAAGGTACTGTAAATTCCAGCAGTCAGGTCCATACACTTCTATGGGATCAACTATGGCAATTCAAACTGTCTATGGACTAGGAGCTGTGGGTTATGGTAGCACTACCGGTGGGATGCAGAATTTGACAGTTATCACAAGAAGAAAATCATGGCTGTGCACCATAAGGCAGTCATTGTGCAGTTCCTTTGCAACGTACGTGTGCATTAAAGAGTTTGTTACTCCCAAAATACTTCAAATACCCAATATGAGCCTGCTGTGCCATGCATGAGAAAGTATCCTGTTCTCTTTACATTGCTTTATGTGAAATCCCTGGTGTCCTTGCTTGCCTATTAAAACTGACTACACTAAGCAGGAGGGCACAGCGTGGTCAGTTCTCTAGCTCTACTCTCCTCCAATGATCAGACTTGTACTGAGATGCCCCTGCTGCACAGCCATTCACTGGGAAGCTCAGTGTGCTGCTGCTTCTCCCCCTAGGTGTTTATGTTTTTTTTATATCTATACAAAAATGTTTTACCTTTTATTTCTATTTTAAACTGAATAGGTTGTCTTACAAGGTGATTATTCACAATCATGTTAAAGTCAATCTTCACCCTCCATTACAAGTGGTCTCATAACCACCCTTTCATTTAGTTTTATTTCTTTACGTCCCCGTCCCCCAAAGTTAAAGCTCTGCTCTGCTCGCCTTCCCACCCCCCACAACATTTGCCTAAGGAGCAGGGCAAGGGTTGCCACATCGTCCCTTTAATCCAGGACACATATGAATTACACAGGTTCTGAGGCTAATTTAATGCAGATGAGGCACCAAGTGAGTTTAATTACCACCTTAACCACTTCAGCCCAGGAAGGATTTCCAGCTTTAGGACCGGAGCCCTTTTTGCGATTCGGCGCTGCGTCGCTTTAACTGACAATTGCGCGGTCATGCGGCGTTGTACCCAAACGAAATTTGCGTCCTTTTTTTCCCACAAATAGAGCTTTCTTTTGGTGGTATTTGATCACCACTATAAACAAAAGAAGAGCGACAATTTTGCAAAAAAACCCAAATTTCCTACTTTTTGCTAAAATACAAATCCAAAAAAAATATATAAAAAAAACATTTTTTTTTTGGCCAATTTATATTCTTCCTCATATTTGTGATAAAAAAAAAAATCGCAATCGGCGTTTATTGATTGGTTTGCGCAAAAGTGGTCGCGTTTACGGATGATGAGAATTCATTTTTGTTTTTTGTTTTTTTTATTTTTTACTAGTAATGGCGGCGATCTGCGATTTTTAGCAGTACTGCAATATTGCGGCGGACATGTCGGAACATTTTGACACTTTTTTTGGGACCATTGGCATTTATACAGT